>OMNW01001120.1:11221-22352 GCA_900303245.1 Selene dorsalis | reverse complement strand
CTTCAGGCCTCCTTCTCCCGGGTCGCTGGTGTCTGAAAGTGAACACAGGCCCCTCTCCCCTGACTCACCTGTCCCACAGTTCAGAGCTCCCCACATCGCTCACGACGTGGACTTGTCAGGTCACAGGTCGTTTACACCGGAATCAACATTTTCAGACTGGGAGGGCACTGATTTGTGTCTGGAGACCTTGTTTGGCGAGACCAGGCCAGACTCTCCGCAGTCAGTTTTGTCAGACTTTGAGCTTGAAAAGCTGTTTAGTAGCAGGGCGTTGTCACCAGAATCAGTGTCTTCCGATTTTGACTTTTCACTCCTGCAGGACTGGTTGGCAGACTTTAGAGCATCCTCACCAGAATCTGTGGCATCAGAGAAAATCATCACCCAGTCTAGTCTTGTATCTTGCGAATTTCTATTATCAGACTCCACATCAACATCTAAGCAATACAGACTGAAATTCCATCCTTTAGTCAACAACTTAATGTCACACATATTTGATCCACTTTACAAGGGAAAATGCTCTTCATGTGAAATGAGAGCCTTTGAATGTGTTCCAGAAAAAGAGTTATGTAATGTTAATGCTATACCACAAAAACCATTTGATAAAATTTCCACCACATCTGCAGAACATTCTTCAAGCTTTTCTCATTGCACATCAATTGACGAAAGATGTGATGTGTTTCCGTTGTCAATAGCTGATTCTGTGCTGTCGGCGCATCAAAGTGATTCTGGTTCATTACAGTTTGTAACAGGTGGCACAAGATACTTAAGTCCTCACCAGCATGTAGAGGAATGTCACTTTAACGAGAGTCCTCCAATTTCAGATTATATGCTATCATCTGAAAAGTTGTATTTACACGATGGAAGTCAATCATATTCATCTTGCTTATTCATTAATCAAAGGCCACCATCTCCACTATCATTTGCTTCAGTTGATGAGTTTACCGCCCTTTCTCCTGACTCTCAAATTGGTCAGTTTGACTTTCAGCCATGTTATTACACGCATATATCTGAATACAGATCTGTTTCACCAGACTCTATTACGTCGGAAAGAGATTGTTCTGATTCTTGCCTTGATACTTTGTTTGATGAGATGAGACCAGATTCTCCAGAGTCCATTGAGTTTTTCAATGAATATAAGGAGTCCTTCAATAGTATCCCATCAGACAATGAGTACTCACAGTCATTCCTTGATTACTGGCTGACTGCTTTAAGACCTTCTACTTCTCCAAGTCCTGAATCAGTAGATCAAGTTTTAAATCAGGTGCCATGTGGTCAAAATGCCCCAGAGAAAGCTTGTGATGACATTGTTGTTGCTTGTGATTTTGCAGTCAGCATGGAAGAGTCACATTGCCAGGCCAAATCTTCTTATTTCGCAGCAGACCCCAAACCATTACAGGATTCCACTCTCTCCCACTCTACAGTACTTAATCTCACAGTAACAGATTCATATCCTAAAATGCCAATACCACCAACTAAAACATGTGAGTTAGGACCCATAGCAGCTTCCTCAAATACAAATGACCAGTCTTTTTTGGGCAGGCCTACTTCCTGTACAACAAAAAACCTGGACTAGATCACATCACATTACATAGAATTACCCACTTTTAGTGAGTTGAGTCACATTCCATTTGTAGCACAAAATTTTGGATTTCAACATGCTGTCTGGCTGGAGGAGGTTTCCCATGAATACATAAAAAGAAAATCAGAGAAATGAAGACAACTTGAGTATGAACGTAAATGAACAGACCCCGAATCACAATTAAAGGTGACATGCCCCCAAGATTTGATTTCCAAGAACGTGAAAAGGAAATCCATGAGGACGAGAGCAAAAGTTCCATGATGTTGGTAAGACAGCACCAATTCTTGCTCAGCAGTGATTGCAGTGTTGCTTTCAAAAGCAATGGATATGGCGATACTAAATGTGTGAATGCCTAAAGCTTTCCCACAAGGGCTTCACTGTCTTGCTGTGGCATGTTTTCATTAGAGTAGAAGGAATGATCTTTCAAGTGAATTACAATTAATGGACATTAAAGAGTGACCCACTCTTAGTGACATAAGCCTCTTTCCCTAGTATGAACCATTCTCATAAGCTGCACAGAGCTCACCAGTGATACCTTTAACTCACCTGGTTTGACTGCATCAAGCATTAGGGATTCAAGTGCCTTAATCATATCTTATCTATAAGCCATACATTTTGCATTCTGCAGTTTGGCATCATATACATGTAGCTCACTGGGCAGAGCAGGTGCCCCATATACAGAGGCTATAGTCCTCGCTGCAGTAGCCCCAGGTTCAGTTCCACCCGACGGCCCACTGATGCATGTCATTCCCCTTCTCTGTCTCCCAATTTCCTGTCCCCCTCCAGCTATCCTGTCAATTAAGGGCATAAAAGTCCCCCCACACAAAAAATACAATCTACTGCAGTTCTACAAATGTATCTAGAACTATTCAGGAGTTTTTTGATTAAAATATAAACCAAGCGATGTGCTTGCCACAGCTGGAGGCATGTATTTTTTGTTTTCATTCCCTTACTGTTTTAAGGCACAGGATCACACTTTTCATAGCAGATGTAAAATTCTCAGATCTTAGAAATATCTTACTTTATTGATGCCTGTCATGTTTCCTAACATGACTGCGCCCCAGTGACAGCCATATCCAAAGAAGTTCAAGTTATAATTTGGTTCATTTGCAACTAAATGTGTTGACATAATTGCATGTCTGCACATTGCATTCAGCTATTGCTCTTCTCCCACGTTTTGTCTTCCCAAATGTCTATAGATGGGACCAAGTACAATTTATTGGGTGGGCTGATTCTGTTATTTAAATGGTGTTATTTGTTGATCTTTTTCCAAAAAATTAAGAGTTGTGGTTTTGGCTGTTGTTTCTTCTATTATGACAGAAGTAACTGCCTTGTTGGAAATGGGGCAGAGTAGATTTTTGTGGCAAGTCCATGTCTCCTGCTTCTAAATTATAACAAGAAAACAGCCATGTAAAATTACCCATGTCCATCACCACATTACAAAAAATTCTGATTTTGACTGAACTTCATTTGTGCCCTGCTTTAATGATTTTGTCACTGATGTATAACACAATATCTCTAAATGTGCCATTATCAAGAACATTTCAAAAATGTCTTAATATCTTAATCAGTCATTTCAGTGCATTTTAAATTTCATTTGCATTTGTTCAATTTTATTAACATGTAGAGATACTACTGTGAATGGCCAAAATACAAGGACGCTACAAATGAATTTCGTCATTTGAGATGCTGCTTCTGTGTATAAAAGCAGAACTTGCCCTGAGAAATGCATGTTTCATTTGACTCCATTTGATCTTTCATCATCAAAAGAAATCACATTTGTTTATAATTATTTCCCCATTCCACTCTATCATTTCTTGCAGGTATCAACTACATCTTTCAAGACAAACCTTTCAGAATCTTCAAATGAAAAAAATGTTGGTTTAGGACAGAGTCAGGTCTTTCCAGCCAAGATGCCACCCTCAGCAAATGATTCAAACAAACTTCCCATTGAAAAACTAGATTTGCCAATTCCAGGTACCCTTGACCCAAGTGAAACACAGTCTGAAATCCCATTGCTCAATCAAAGTAGCTCACCACAGGAAAAACATGAAAAGCTTTCATTCCCCAGTCAGAGTGAAGACAACATAGCTAAACCAAGCTCACTGACCCCAGTTTCAAACTGTCAAACAGACCACGACAGTCCAGATGATAAAATCATCAAGTCCCCTGAATCCACTCCAACACCACCAGGCTCAGGGTCCCCTCAGCTTGATCAGCTACTGTCAGATCTGGAGGAGATGAAACTTAAGTTTAGACCAGAGACACTTGACCCACCTCTTTCAGTATCCAGTGATGAAAGTCCAGAAGTTGATCAAATGTATAAATATGAAGACCTCTCACCTGAAGACAAATGCCCAACAGAACACAGTGACACTGTAAGTTTCAGTTCAGAAGTCACAGAGCATCTACATTTCCAGACAGACCAGACTGGAGATGAAAATTCATTAATCTCAGTTGCTCATGATCCAACAAGAACCCCTGAAACAATTGTACCAAAAGATACTGATAAACAGAATGATACCCCTGTGTCCCCAACTGAGTCCTGTTCAGTGCCAGTGTCTTCCCCCAAAGTAGCTGTACAGAGTGAATCAGAAATACCTGAAAAAAATCTGGCTAATGTGTTTGAGGTTTACTGTACAACTGATTCTCTTCAAAGTCAAGAAGAATGTGAATCAACTTTACCATCTGATGACACAAATAGTTTGAAAGAAGAAACATCGACGCAGAGTGTCCAATATCAAATTCCACATTTATGGGTGGGGACTTCTGTTGAAGACACTCAGACTGAAGAGCTTTCCTCTCAGTCCGTTTCTGATTTGACCCCTGAGACAGTTACATCTGCAAGACGTTTTAGCTTTGAGGAAATCATCCCATACCACTCTTCAGGGAACTTTGAGACATCTTCAGATGAGGACAGGCCCGTGATCAGTGAACATAATTCAGAAGAATCTCTGACTCCAGAAGATTATGATTGTTTTGCTTCCAAGTCCACTTCAGTTAAACCTAAAGCAGAGATGACTTCATCAACCTCCGATGAAGAGTACAGCATCCCACCTGGGTATGCAGAGGTTGTGCAGGGTGGTAAAGACAGCCCTACCTTTGAATACTTTGACCCAGAGCCTTACTTCGACTGCAAACAAGCTTCATCAGATTTCTCAGAAACTGAGCCTGATGAACCTGAGTCAAAAGCTAGGTCAACTGAAAGTCAGTATCAGGATCATCTCAGCCATTCAAGTGTGCCAAGGTTGCAGGACAGGATGACCCGAGGAGTGCTGTTGTCGTCTGGAAGTGAAGATTATGAGGATGCCCCTTTTGTTAACGAACCTCTCCATACTGTACATGAAGAGAGAGAAGAATTATTACACTATTCAGAAGCATCCGATGAAGAATTCATCTTATGTGAGGCTTCACAACTACCTTCTGTCTGTGAAATTGGGGCATATGATACAGATAACACTCTGACAAGGGTAAGATGAGATTTGGTAAACCATTCCAACCTGCAAGCTACCCCCAAGCTGAGCTTAACCAAATAAAATATTTGCTTGAGGAAGGAATGACTGCTAACCCTCCGGCAACATGGATGGGATCTAAAACTCATCACCCTCATTTTGTTTTTATTTTAGATTCAACCAGTCCTAACTCAGCATGTCACTGCGCTGCCTGTAACCAGCTGTACCAGTCACAGTAATCGCATACGCTACATGTTTTTCATCAGCAAAGCACCTCAGTTTTTTAATCAAGTAAAGGCATGGTGTGTTTTGCAAATATTTTTTTCCAAACTACAGACTGCCATGTTGCACTTTCCGATGCATTAAAATTCACTGTAAATTTTTCAAAAATCAAAGGAAAGTGCACCTTGTCACTCTGCTTATTGCTTACTGTGCTGCAAATGTGTTCATATATTGTCACTCTATAAATCTCATGGATTTCCGTTGCTTGGTCAGGAGATCACCGCAGAGCTTGGACCAGTGTCAGAAAGTTCAGATGATGAATTTTTGACTACCAGAATAGTGAGAAGGAGAGTTGTCATTCAGGTATCTGGTTTAGCATGACTTAGCATGAAGGGTGTGGCTTCCTGTGAAGGGTGTGGCAACTTTAACCAGGCTAGGTTTTCACTCTCAAGTTAAAATATTTTACCTTCTAACAACCTTTACTCTCAAAGTGGGTGAAAAATAAAATGTATATGAAGAGGAGGGTTTTAGGGTTCAAAAGAAATCACTTGATTTGCATAGATGGTTTGACCTCGTGAAGATGTTTTATGCTTCTGTGAGCATTTCTTTGTTGGTTTATTTGACAACATAACTGTTTTCCCCCTGAGAATGCAAGTTTGTATCCCAAAGTCCCTACTCTCACTGAATTACAGCCTTATATGCAAGTTTTGGGTCCTGTTTTTTCTCTAACATGTGTTGGCTTTTTTTTTCTTTTTTCTTTTTTAAGTAAAGAATTAAACGTCTAAACATAAGACTGACCTGAGTTAACATTCCTAATTGTTGGTCCTGTTTCTCTTACAGGCTGATGAAATGCCTGATCTCCCTAGTCAGTCAGTGACAGAAGAAAAATACAAGGATGAAAATGGACACATTGTTGTCAAAAAGGTAAAGCATTACATTGTTTACATAACATATGCCACTTTTTTAACAGGTAGTGACAGTGACGCCTGACAAAACAAATTTGCAATATTGCAGCAATACCAAAGGCACTTTCTTGCACTGTTTCATTCAGACACAGACATCACCAGGTTCTGGGCTTTTTGCGATAAAATGTATGTAAACAATAACCTTATAACCTTTTCCCTTAAACAAAAGCATCGCCACCTAATGGTCTTTTATTTATGATGTTCCTCAGGTTACCCGTAAAATTATTCGCAAGTGTGTTTCTGCCGATGGTGTGGAGCACCAAGAGGTGTCGTTAGAAGGAGCTCCCCAGGGGTCCATCAGTATGGCAGAGGGAGATGGTTACTCCAAGGTTGTGAAGCGGACTGTGGTGAAAAGTGAGGGAGACCATACAGAGGTGTGTGTCTTGTATATTATGTATTCGTTCATTACCATAATCTTGCAAATCTCGTTTTATCAAAAAAATATTTTTATTGGTAGTTGTGTTCATGTGAAACTTAAATAACAAATCATTTTTTTCTGTGACCTAGGTAACATTTACTGAATCTGAGGGTTTCTCAGCATCAAGGCAGGAGACAGCTGAGGGCCATAAGGCCAGCTGTGTAGAGGTGACAACAATGGTGGAGGGTCAAAGGACAATGACACAACAAGGCGATCCATCTTTGTCCTCTGACCTCCCCTCAGCCCAAGACGACTTCAATCAGGTTTGTTAATAACACTTGATAACACTTTTCACCAAATCTCAAACGAAGCAGATTATACAATGATATAGACCTCATTGCTTGTATGTAATCATCCTTAGCAGCAATTCATGACTAAATCATTCTAAATTAAGTGAAGGATGTTTTCTTTTTTGTATGCCACCAGGCACTAGGTTATATAAGTGGTTTTAGCAGAGCAGAGCTCCCTCATGTGGTAGAGAGAGAGACTGTCAAAGAAGATGGAACTGTGGTCAGGAGGTGTGTGAGTGTTGGGTTGCACCTGTTTGGAAGAGTCTGTGTGTGACTTCTTGTATTTTTGTGTGTGTGAACTTTTTACAGTAACAGCTGTGCTCTGGTTTGATAAGTTTTACTAATACTGAGTTTCAGTATCTAACATTAACAGTTTGTCAAGTAGCGAATTGAGATTTTTTTTTTATCTTTCTCCATCAATCAAAGAGGCATTACAAAACAGCAAAATGTGAATTTGTAACTTTTCATTTAGAAGACAACATTTCCAAGTTTAGTATCTGCTATGCTAACTTAAAGTGTTGAAAATAAAACTGGTTCACATACATGTGTGTGTAGCAAATCATAATTTTATTTTATTGTTCTCGTACTTATCGTTATCGTCTTCCATCATTTCCATCATAATCTAAACATAATCTCTTTTGCTACATACTGTTCAGTACTGTGACTCCGGAAGCCTCACAGAAGGGGCAGCAAAAGGACCAGATAGCCCTGAAATAATACATAATTAGGAATTTGGTCAACATAATTTTACGTTTCTGCAGCCAAATGTAGGCATGAGGGTTTTTTTTTTTTTTGCATAAAATCATATTTGCATGCTGGATTGATAAAGCATAACATTATGTGTGCGTTTCTCTTCCGTGGGAGATCTTACAACTACAGCAGCATCTGTTTCTTCAATTTCATTTCTACAGAGCCACAAACGTATGATTTTGAGGATGTTGACCTGTCCTGTTCCTCTGGTAATTTCCTCTCCCTCTTTGCTCCATCTCTAGGGCTCACATGCGTAAAGTTGGTACCCTCAGACGAACACAGGCAGAGGGAGCTGGGCAGCGCAAACAGGTTCTTCTAGAACAAATGGATACTCCCAGAAGAGGGTCAAAACCAAGTGATCTCCAGCAGCATCTCCACCAGCTCTTTCACCGTTACTACGAAGAAGACAAGGAGGACAATGAGGACGAAGAGAAGAGGAAGAGGAGGAGGAGGAGGAAGAGTAGAAGAATGTGTAAAACTCCCTCAGAAACCTGACTCCCTGGCTCTGTCCTTGCTAAAGTCCCCCCTAATCCTATGCATTAGCCAACTGCAATCCCGGTGCACCACAGCACCTCAAAGCTACCACAGTCTTCCCATTTAAGTCTTGGAAGATGACATGTTGTTGACAATTTGGGGTTTTTCATGTATTCATGATTTTCTTTTCACGTTCTGATGTTATTTTGCCTTTTTTGTGACCAAAGAAAGCCTTCTGTTCTTTTCCTGATTCATTATACTTTCCATGTCATAGTTGTCTTCGCTATTTTTGTTCTGATTCTGTGGTAGAGCAAAGAAAAAAAAAGAAAAAACACACAGAGAAAATAAAGAAAACAGTGGGAAACTATTCACATCAACTAACTCACAAACCTCTTGACGGTAAAGAACACTTTACCTGCAAAATACTGGCACTACCATCTGAGTAGGTGCTTGGACTCAAAGACAATATTTCACACTGCACTGCCTCTCACAACCAGAGTTTCTCAGATATTGCTGACTGAAAAACTGTCTTACTCACTGTACTAGCCTCTCCGCTCTTTTGAGTCAGGTGGTCAAGATGTCACACAGAGAAAACCAGACTGCATCAACACTGACTTTAACTGCTGCTGCTGTGTTTTGTGTAGGCTATGTGTACTCTGTCTTTGGGAATTATATATTATCTATACTCTAGACATTACTGAACATCTGTAGCCTAGGAATTAATAATCACCCATGTGAAGTAGAGCAGGCATGACTAATCAACATCTGTCATTATGATCCTAGCTTTGACTGCTTTGTAGTTATATGGATTGCCTTTCTGCCTCTCTTCCCCTTCTATGTGTGTCTTTCTCTCTGTATTGTTATGTTTAATACTTTTTTTGTTTGTTTGTTTGTTCTGGCTTTTCCTCTTGAATTGTTGATCTCGCATTGTATGGCTGGTGAATGTGTGAGTGAGGTTGTACTGCAGCTCCTCTATGTTTGAGTTCGTCCATGCATGTTTTGAGTGAAATACTGCACTGACAAGTGGTTTGAGAATTATTTTAAATGCTGATGTTTCATGATGTCTTATTTCAGAGTTATATTTTGGATTCTTAGTTGAACTCATTCGTTATTATAGAGAGCTTATTTAATCCTTACTTTGAATGCCAATGAGAAGCATGTTCACCAGTGACAATTCACACTGGTGAATAAAGGGTGGATTTAGAGACACTTGTCTGATATTATATGTGTGGTAAGGTGATCAGGTGTTTAAGCTTTATTTTATTGTAGAGTCCTCAGTTTATCTTTTAAACCAGAAAGTGTCGGACCAGACGTTGACAGTTGTATGGTGGGTGTTTGTGAGTGAATGTGTCCGTGCGTGATGTAAAAAATTTTCGCTAGTTTCTCTCAGCAAAGGAAAAAAAAAACTTTTATTTTATACACACCGCATCTGCACTCCTGAATGTCAGGAGGGAACACCTCCTTGCTTTTTGTGCACAGGATATGAGGTAAAGTATATCTTAGCCACAGGGATTAGTCTCAGACAGTTGACAAATACAAGATAATGATACACCAGAGGCGCACGTAATGAAGCAGGTTGAGAGCTTAGATATATCATTATTCACAGCTCTGAGTATCGCTACTGTATGTATCTACAACATGTAATGTATTTATTTCACTATCACTGTTTACTTTGTGGATTTAGAAAAATGTAAAATGCAAACTAGTGGAAGTTCACTGTGACAGATATGCTTTTAATTTGAAGAATCAGCATCCATTTTCTTTGATGACAGTTATATACATATACAATGCATATATTAATATCTATAAGGGCATGTATTACTGTATCAAAATTCAAAAAGACAAAAACAATACGGCTGCAGTGTCTATGGCTGATAGAGAATAAAAGTCTACAAATGTATAGTGGTGTATCTTGTAAATTTCTCTGTGCAAGTGTTTTTTTCGCTTGCATAATCCTACAGTTCCACTGATAACTTCCTATTCATCTTGAACATTTACATTTAGATAAAACATAAAGGATATTTTCAGTCTTTTATCAACAAACTGCTGCTGCACTGACAGCTCGAATTAAAAGAAGCAGGTCTGCTCTGAGGACTGAATAGACCAGGTGCTTCCCCCTGCTGGGTATTTGAGGTAATGCAATTAGTGCAACTGCAGATCCAGGTTACACATCAGTGACATAAAATTATGACAATTTTAATAGTGTAATTAAGTAATTACGTTCTGAACTCTGAGTGTCAAAAAGACAGAACATATAAAACGTTCAAGTCAACCTTTAAGGCTGCCATGTATTTTGTATTTAAGTCACACAAATCATTTGCTTGTGAAGAAGTGTCACTTGGTATGAATGAAGCAACAGCCATGTCAGTGGGGTGAAGAAACAGAGACGCCATTCAATCCCAGGCATGGGTGACATCCAAATATTTGGAATTATGGAGTTGTAATCAGCACTTCTTTTGGTTTTAAACCCTACAACGGACCTGCCTTTAAATACATAATTGTTATGTCCAATGTTAAAATTTTTAAAACAGCAGTAAACAGTAATTTTTAAAACTCATATTGCCACTTGAGTCTTACATGAGTAAGACTCAAGTGGCAATATGAGTATGATGTAGTTATCAGTGAACAGTAGTTAATTTAACTACTGTGCATACACATATTCTCCATCTAAGAGGTCAAGATGTGAGTCAGAAAAAGCCAGAAAATCACATGATTGTCCCATCTTTGTGTTTAAATCTTTAAAATATATTGGTTAATCTGAGACTTCCATGTTTAATCTAAATGTTATAATCACTGTAATAATCTGTCAAACACACAAATAGGCTACTGAAGTTTTGAGACTTTACTCTAGAGCAGTCCAGTTGGTGGTTCCTTAGGGACAAATATATCACATATGTAGGCCCAAAGAGTGTATTAGTATAGAGCTAAAATAGCATAGAAAAGTTTCAGATATTGGATTTGGAAATCTAACACACACAGCATTA
>OMNW01001112.1:17414-36957 GCA_900303245.1 Selene dorsalis | reverse complement strand
TAGCTGACAACAAAGAGGAATAGCTATATATACATGAACTGCAAACTACATTTAAAAGTGCACTTTAGGAAATGACTAATCGAATGAATGACTGAAAACTGGGATAAATAGGGAAACATTAGCTGGTCTCGCCATTAGATTAACAAATAAAGAACAATTTTGGTTCTAGCTTGACTCTTAGTCTTGTTGTAATGTATTTGCCTGCTTTAAGGCCCGTTTTGGTTAAAAGTATCCACAAAGTATCAATATCAAGTGACTTGAATTGATCTGAACTCACCCCAGGGACAGCTGGGAGCGAAGGGGAGGGAGACCATCGTGGCCTACTGCCGTGTGAATCAGGAATAGAATTAGCTCCAGGGTTCTTCCAGTCAGGAGGTGGCCGACTCTGATTTGGAGCCCCAGAAACGGGTCTCCCCCGGGGGTTCACTTGGCCAGTACTTGGCCTCTCTCTGGTAGTTGCTGTTGATTTCACCATTGTGATAGTAGTAGTAGTAGTGGGTTGAATAGATGTAGATGCCCTCGTGGTGGTTGAAGTTTCAGGAAAGATGTCCGTTTTAGCATTTGTAGTAGACGTAGTAGTTGTAGTAGTGGGGCTAATAGTTGTGGGAATAGCTTTGAATGTGTTTTTTGTACTTATAGCAGCAGTGGTAGTAGTAGCCATAGTAGTAGTAGTAGTAAAAGTAGTGGTAGAGGTGGTAGTGGGGGCAGTGGATGTAAGAATAGGACTTGTGCTGATAGTAGCAGAGGTAGTTGGAGGAGTAGTTGATATTGGAATAACAATGGTAGTTGTAGTAGGAGCGAGGGGATTTGTTGTCATAGGAGTCGTTGTGGGAAGTGTGTCCTCGCTAGTTGTAGTAGTTGATGCACTAGTAACAGTGCTCCCGGCAGAACTAGTTAAAGGAGCAGAGATGATGGGAGATGTTGATGTTTTTGCAATATTTGCTGTAGCTGCCATGGAGACAGTGGAGGAAACAACAGGGGTTTGAGACGGAGCAGGAGTGGTGAAGTAAGGTTCGAATTGCACTCCCTCCTCCTCCTCCTCCTTTTCACTGTGGTTGTTTGGAGGTCTGTCGACATGGTTGGTGTTGGTGGCCATGTGTGTTTCTGTCTGTGCCTGCATGCCATGTGTGTGGGTCTTGGTGTGTGCATCTGTCAGGCGTGTCTGTGAAGTCACAACATGGGAGGGAGTGGATGCTGATGTCGCTGTGTTGGAGTCAGCGGGCTCTGCAGCGTCTGGGATGGCAGCTGAGTGAGTCATCGTGACTATATGTGTCTTTGTGTGAGAGGGAGATAATGAGGTGAAGGAGGTGGCAGAGGGAGAGGCAGATTCTGAAGTGGAGTCATCAAGAGAGAGAGGATTCAGTGCCACACCATTTGAAGCACTCTTAAAATGGTCATTTCTGGTCCACAAAATAGCTGGAGATGTGGTTGTTGACACCAGAAGCAGAATATTACTTTTATCTGTCGAAGTGTCAGGTGTTATGGTTTGTGACCTTTGCTTTGTAGGGTCAGGGAGAGGTCGGGGTGGGGTCAAAGGTTTCACCCTGGGTCTGTTGATGATTCGTCTTTGCTGTCCGATCCTCCTGCGTGAGTTCCAAGGGCTTTGAGGTCGAGAGTTGGGAACCAAATTAGGTCCTTGCCGCGGGTTCTGAGGCCTAGTTCTAGATAGGTTTCGGTTTAGTCCTCTGCCATCTCCCTCAGCTGGTTCTGGGACAATTTCATTAGCTCCAGGAACTGGCCTAGATGCAGTTGGTTCTTCCTGTGCCTCGGGATTTGTCACTGTCTCTGTTGGCACACCTGGGTTCACACTCTCTGTGTCTGTCTGTGTTTCTGTTGACCTTCCTGTCCCTCTCTCTAACTCTGTGACTGTTTTTGTCTCTGCGTGTGTTTCAGTGAGAACAGGATAGATGGGCTGCAGGCCTTCCTCTTGTAAAATGGTGTCATCAGCAGATGACCCTTCAGTTTCTGCTTCCACCCCTGCTCCCTGAGCTCTACCTCTGTCATCTCTTGCTGTGTCACTGCCTTTGTCTCTCCCCACTGGTTCAGCTGTGGGCTTTCCTGCTGTGATGGGCTGGCTGTTATTAGTGTGAGCGGTCTTTTGACGAATCTTAGCTAGTAGGTCAGCCCATTTCTCTGGGTCTATTCTTTGTTTGTTTGTGGTCACTCTGTGTCTGTTTTCAAAGCGGTTTCTGCTCTGGTCAGTGGAGGATGAAGGCCCTCCTCCTCTTCTCAGGGGGCCCTCTCTGATAGGGCCACGTCTTCGGGGTTTTCCAAATGGATAACGCCTGTTGGGAGGAGGTTGGCGAAGTCCAGGACGCCTCCTATTGCTAACAAGAGTTCTCTCCTCCTCTTCCTCTTCATCCCCTGATCCTTCCTCCATCTGACGCAGTAAAGGGGCTCGAATCTTAGTTGACCGGCCAGAAGCTGGCTGTGGCCCTCTGGGAAATGTAGTCCTAAGTGGAGGGGGATGTTTTGGTTTTAATTTCAACTCCGTGGACATAGACTCACTACCATAATGGTTGACTGCAATGCAACGGTAATAACCAGCATCCCTCAGAGAAGGGTTAGACACGGACAGGCTCCCATTAGGCTGTAAAGTGAGTCCACCTGATACAGATAATCCAGGTCGTATGATATTTCCATCTGGCAACACCCAACTCATTTGTGGTGCTGGTGAACCAGATGCTTTGCAGGACAGACTGATGGGCTCTCTGACTGTTGCAGTAATAGGGGGTCCCATTTCCTCTCCTGAAGGAGGGACAGAGGACTCCTCCACTGCCAGGCGTACAGGGAGAACATCTAAATCCCTGCCAGCCTGGACTACACAGTAGTAAAGCCCGGCATTTGAAAGCTGTACTCTTTGTAGAATTAAACCAGAGTCTGTGGCCCTGACCATTTCATCCAAGCTGTTGGAGGGGGAGTTGAGCCTGGATCCATCTGGGAGAATCCATTGTATTTTGACATTACCAGAACTTAGATGAGAGCAGGAGAGCTCCACCGTACTGCCTGATAGAGCCGTCATTGCTGTGGTAGACTGACTTGTTGAAATCAGGACCCATGGGTTAGAAGCCAGGGAGGACGTTGAGGGATAAGTTGGGCCAGGATGAGCAGAAACTCTTGTTGAGTATATGAGGTGAACTTTGTGTCCGTTAGACTGCACCCTGTTTAGCTGAATGCTGATAGCCGGCTGTAGTAACCACTGCGGTCTGATTTTAACAGAAGCTTTCACTCCAGTGTGATAATACCCCTCTGTCTCTGCTGCCTGCCGGTAACGGTAGGCCAGAGCCGGGGCTTTACCCAGCATGATTTCCCTCTCAAGTCGAACTGCAGTCTCGCTGTAATAAGCCAGGATCCTCCAAAGTTGTTCATAGCTCTCTCTCTCCATGGGACACTCCAGCGTGAGTGACAGAGCCAGAGGAATGGGAGAGGAGGAAGAAAGGGAGAGATCTGGAGGAGGATTAATATCCTGAGAGTGAGAGGAGTGAGTGACGTTACAGCTCAGATCAACACTGTTCCCTTGTTGGTCTGATAGACTCACAGAGGCGCTACCTAACGGCTCTCTGAGGGTTTCCCTTGATTGGATTTCACTGTGCTCTGTCTCCAAACGTGCATCTCTTCCTTTGGAAAGGATGACAGGCGAGGCGCACAATAGTTCAGTCTGATCAAGCAAGCCCTGCCCTTGAAGGGAAGTGGGCGACACGCAGGTTGGACATTGAGGGCCACCAGGACATTTCATTAAACCTAATTGAACAAGGGAGACAAAGAAAATGATGTCATTTAAGATCTGCAATCTCTGGCATATCAACTGTATATAACATCATAGCAACTAAACAAACATTGGTTCATACTGAAGCTATCAGTAGATATTATTGGTGTCATATATTAGACAACACAGTTCTTTCAAAGCATTCATTACCCTTTATATCTCTTACTATTTACATACGGTTACTGCATCTGCTAATGAATTAGAAATATGCATCACTTCAATCATTCATTAACCAATATCTCAGCTGCCTGCCCACATCAATGCTGTCATCATGGATTAGTCATGGCGGGTTAAGGCTGGCATATCAATGAGAAACATTTCATGGTGCAGCCTTTTTTCACATCTCAATTACAGCCACGAGACAGACTGGAGGACATACAGAAAATGAGATGAAACATAAAAGAATGTGTGATGAAAAGCAGGTGGAGAAAAGTCAAAAGTATCAAGATAACAAAACCAGATGTATCAGAAAGTAAAGTTATCCAATTTCACTGTTATCAGGCTGGGTATGACATTTTGAATTTCAGTTATTTGACTGTTTATAGTTTGGAGTTATCAACAGAAGTCTTCCGTTTCTAAATCCATTCCCACCATCACTCATTCACTGACTCGACCTACAAATTGCTTTAACAGTTTTTGTTTTGTTTTGTTCTTTTCATCTCCGATTGTGTTAAACAGGCTCAAAGGCATAACAGTAAAATGAATGCATGTTGGAGAGGGAAAACAAGAGAAAACAAATGGTATTTCAGGCATGTCAATCACCTGGGTGAGACAAACTCCAAGCAAGAAACCAGCTCATCCTACAATCGCAACTCCACGGATTAGCCTGCAGCACGAGAGTCTCCAGCAGAGGTGCTGTCCCTAAGACGTCTTTGGGCAGTGTGGTTAGGCTGTTGTTGGACAGGTCGAGGTGTCTGAGAGGGAGGGAGAGAGAGAAAGAAAAGATTGAGATGAAAGAGGGGGAGGGAGAACACAGAGGTGGAATCAATGTCATTGAGAAATGGAGGGAAGGATGTGGGAGTGGGAGTGAAAGGTGACAGGTTGGAGGTAAGAATATCATCCATCATTTTTATCACTTTAATCATCACCTTTACCTTCATGCTCAGGTTTACACTCAGCAGTTGTAGTAGAAGTGGAACAAAGGCATGTGAGTGCCTTAAGTTAGTGCAGCTTTAAATACCAATAACCAGTGCTGGAAGTATCGCCTTTCCATTACACTGTTTCTCACAAACAGCGAGAAACAGCCCAGTATTGCATATTACCTGATTTTTTTTCTTTCTTTTTTTTTTCATTTCACTTCAGATCTGTTTTTTATTATTTTTCATTGCCAGAGTTGCACAGATCCATTTACGTAAAAAAAAAAAAAGTAATGTGATCTCCTTATTTTGTGTAGAAAATGTTGAAAACATTCCTGACTTTCCTCACCATCAGAATCACCAGTGTGGATTCATGAGCTTGATTTTAAAGCTGAATTTTGAAATATATAGTGACTTGCCCAACACTGATTGTCACATTATGCGCTTAAAGCTCACCTGAGTGTTGAGAAGTAATATGTATTCAGGAGGGACAGCGTGCACAGAGTGTGAGGGTGCAGCTGATGTAGCCTGTTCCCTTGCAGACGTAGCAGCCTGAGGCTAGGCAGCTGGAGCAAGGCTCGGGGATGGATATGTTGGAGGAGGTTGTGATCCAAGTACAGACGCAACAGTGAGGTCAGGCCAGAGAAGGTTAGAGATGAAGAGATCTCCCTCAGCTTGTTATAGCTCAGCTTTAGTATCTGTGGGGGTGGAGGAAATGAAATGGAAGACATCAAGGTTGATGAAGAAAGCAAGTCTATGCTGCAATCATAAGTCAGTCGCTGGACACCACATGCTTGTAAATTGAATTTATGACAAATGATGTGGAGAGAATTGGAATGAATTGGGTGAAAAACTATTTGTAAGCAAAAATGGCTGAATGCACCCAGTGTAAACTTTAAAAGTATAAGGAAATATTTCCTGCAGCTCACCAACTCAGATGTAAAAATTGATAAAAACAGCCCAAGGCATATAACCAGACTATATATTCTTGCTGTGGCTCCATCGGGTTAAAGCAGGGAAAACTAAAAAGGATCTTCTAGCACTAGGGGTCTTCAACATTTCAAATATGAATTTTATCCCTGTATCCTCAGTGGAAAACTTGAGGGGATCTATTACTATTCTATTCATGTGCACAGAACCCACCAAAAATTTAAGAAAGCACACCATGAAAACCAGGTTGTGGATTTGCGTCGCTGTGAGGCGGCTTATGATAAATCTGCTCTCCAGGGAGGCTACTTAGCTGGAAGAGTTCCAGCTGCTGACAGATCTAGCACATGACCGTGTCAGCGTATGGAAATATGGATCCTATTATCACACAATGGCAAATATATCAGCATCTGCCTGGGAGATGAAGGGAACAATTGCTTGTTGAGTAATATCACTTCCCAACAGACTGCTAACTCTGCCCTTAGGTTGCCATAAAAGGTGTCCAGAGTGTTTCCTTGTCACTGAGCAGTGAAAAGAATGATGATACATAAATTATGCATTAGTTGTACAGAAATTAGGGAAAGAGGTGCTGAAAATGTGAAGAGAATCACGTAAACTGTTAAATCAATTTGCATACTAGTTTTACAGATCAAATGTAAAATTGATCCTTCCATGAATTCATTTGTTATTAACAGCATGGCTGGGCTCATTCATCAATGTGGCATCCTCTCAAAATTGTACCAAACCCTTTTAACAAAAGTTATATATCTTGATCCCTGCATTAATCCTCATGTTAAAAACTGAAATCTGTTCAGTTTTAATGTATTCATCTCTCATTGTTTGGGAGCTGTGCAGACTGGAAACTACAAGTACTACCCACGCAGAGAGTTTAAGAGCTGTGCTTTCTGCAGCAAAGTACATCTGAAGTAGTACGAGGCCCCTGCATGGTGCACTCTGCCTGAGGCTGGAGAAAGATTAAAGTAGACTTTGTGAAGATTTGCTCTAGGTTTGATTTCACATCTGTGTCTTGCAAAAACCTTCATTTCCAGAGAATGTGAGGCTACATGTGTGAGTAAACACTGGTTTACTTAAGACCCAGCATTGTTAACTTGGTTTGGCAAAGGACAGTTAAGGTTACTTTTAATGTTCCCCACTGTTTGCCAGTGCTTCCATATGAAAGAAGAGCAAAATAAGAAGAATTAGTTCCTGTTGCTGTTGCCACAAAATGTTGATCGTCCACTGGTTTTGATTCAAGTTGAAATTCTCTTATTCAGATTCTGCGACTTCAATAGAAAGGAACAGAGCTATAATTCATGTTGTTTACCTGCAGTGATTTCATGTCTTTGAATACTGCATCTGGGAGATGATGAATGTCATTGCTGTGGAGCATGAGAAGTTCCACCTTCTTTAGCCCGGCCAGAGAACTGTCATGGATCCTGCTGATGCTATTGAACCTAGAGGAGCAGAGAAACAGCAACACTGACCTTATTAACATTTATGTGCAAACTAATATACAGTATTATTATTCCATCGTTGGCTTGTTATTTAACTGTAGTTTAACATTTGATTTCAAAGTATGTGGGTGTGTTTGAATGGTTAATCAAATCCCTTTATCTTGGAATCTTGTGTGTGTGCGCATGTGTTTACAGGTGTGTACTTATTCTTTCATGCCCTAAAGTATGTGTTTGTGTGTCTTCCCTACCCCAAGTTTATGCGTCGTGTGTGCGCAGGCAGGCCAGGAGGTATAGTGAGCAGGGAGCGAAAGGTGCAGTGGACTTCATTGGCCTGGTAGCAGTTACAGCTCCTAGGACAGGTCTGGCCACCAGGCACCACAAGTGCGAGCACCAGGAGAACCGCAGGCATACACACACTCCGATACATCTTCCCTCCACAGGTTGAGAGGCTACGCTGAGATTATAACTGTCAAAAGAGAAAAAGGAGGTCATGACAAATGGAGAAGAGCAAAGTGCACCACAGTGACAAGTCCCAAAATCCAGATGGGAATCTCTCTTATACACACATACATGCAGTCAGTTTTATTTATGCAACCCAAAACTACAGATTTGACTCGAGGGAATATACAGACTGCAGTCTACAACATCTACAACATACACCCTCTATCCTATAGAACCACACTAGAGCCTTACTGACACACTGCACCTGTCCCAAACTGAACAGACCTTTGGGGTTTCCACACATGACTGACTGAATGAATGAATGAATGAATGAATGAATGAATGAATGAATGAATGAATGAATGAATGAATGAATGACAGATGCATAGCAATTTTCATCAATATTCAAGTGCAGGAAGGATTTACTGATAAGCAACAGGAAAAAAGGAGAGATGAAAAATCAGACCTCACAGGAACTCTTCTGCTCTCTCTCTCTCTCTCTCTCTCTCTCTCTCCCTTTTATCTGATGTCCCAGACACACAAATGCACTTAGACCATTCATATTCACCAAACCAATTGTCGAGCTATAGCTGCGAGAGGCTTTTAAACTTGCAGCAGAAATTAAAGTAAATGACTGTAAAGAGGCAGGAAGCTTCAAAGATGACTAGATTAGTGTAATGCGGTCACGGCTGATAAAAAAATATACCTTGAAATCCTTTGGTCCAGAGGAGTGAGTTATTTCACGGAATTATTCATTTTTGCCCGTCAAACGCTGATTTTAATCCCAACTGTGCGGATCGCAGGTTTGATAAGCAATTAACCGTTTTATTCACTCATTAGATCGTAGATTGCTGAACTGCGAAGTAGATCTCCCCTCCCCTTAAAAAAAAAAAAAAAAAAAAAAGTTGTCACCTTAGATGTCACAGAGGAGAGCAACAGAAGACGTGAAAAGTAGTTGGGTAACACTTTTGGTAACTTGGTCTTAAAAATATATATATATAACGAAACAAAAAAAAGGTCTTAGTAACATCCAACAGGTCCTCGGGTCTTCATGTGCGGCTACTGGAATGAAAAGAAGCGCTGGGAAGCGGCAGGCGGAGTTTTTGCAAAGCCGTCTGGCGCTGTGTGAATGCGCGTGTATGTGTGACTGTGTGCGTATGTGTGGATAACAGTGGATGTTTGTGTGCAAGTGTGTATTTGAGCTTAGGAAAGGGGGACTGGACTGATGTGAACTTCCAGTGACGCTCAGGCAGAGGGGTCTGTCCTAGGAGGGGCTTTATGGAAACTCAGTAAGAAACGAGTTGGAGAGGACTGAGCGCTGCAGCCTGCTCTTGTTAAAATCCTCACTCCAGTGCGTGCAGGCCAGAGATGGCCATCTGAGCCTGTGTTTCACACCGTTTCTCGTAAATGTTCTAATTCCTCCTCTCACTGTAACTCTGCATCTGCTTTGTGAAACAGTATCAATATTCACTTCATAATAAACATGCTTCTCTTTTATCAGAGGATGCAGCAGGACCTGAAAATTAATTTTGTATTGCAATGGTGAGTTCATGAAATCCCAGAATGTCTCCACCAGGACATAATACATACTGAGATCTAATATCTATTTTATTTCAAATCTTTATTTCTTTCCCATATTTTGAAGATATTTAGTCTGTGCCATAACAGATTTAGCCTTTAACCCCCTTAATGTGTAAATAAGAGGGAGTGCGTGACCTGTGTCTGGTAGCTATGGCCCTATATGTGGCAGAGTCACCTAAAGCCAACTGTTGCTGTGACTGTTTACAAGGTTTTGGTCAATACAGCTGAAAAAGTTCTGGTGTAGTTGTACAAAACTGTGGCATTTACAGCCACAACTATTTCCAGTCTGTGACCATTTGACCCCTGTCAATTGAGTTCAGGGGAAATGGGAACACAGAAGCACAGACTGGACAAATATGTGACTCTGGCTTTGTGTACCAGTTGATCCGTACCCTACAGCTCCAGACAAGAGTCAGAAATGTTGGTTAGGTCAACTAAATAAGGGATTGTCCTTCCTTTCGTGTGATCTGAGATTCTTGGTCACCTCATGATCACACCTCCTTCCGAGGGACTTAAATGAGGGGAGAACCAAAATAGACTGATGCTTCTCAGCTGTTGTCTTCTGTAAGCAAAGTAACCCCTCACCCATCCCCTTTAAGGGCTTTTGTATTTGTGTGTGTGACAAGTGAGTGGTCAAGTCAGTGGCCCTTTCTACACAAATGTGGTTCATTAAGGGAGGATTTTCTAGCTTTTAGACTGAAGTTTCCAATATTGGAAAAAAATCTTGAGTCTCTTTATACATGAGTTACCCCATGCCAGTAAAATTGAAAAATTGTTTTTTAAATTGTTTTGTTATGCACCGCATGGGGCATTAGTGCTAGAGAGCGTGCAGCAGCAGATGTGGGAATAAGATCACCACTGAAGAGTTTTGAATCCTCATATCACATCAGTTGCCTGAATAATGGATTGTAAAATTAATGATGAATGACTGTTTATCCCCCTAGCTTGACAGATGACAAGTGAACATCTATTAACATCTATAAAGATTCAATGCTGTATATTTACCAGCACATTTCTCCCTGATGATTCTAAATAGATGACTCAACCTTCACCACCTTATAACCCCAGTCTCACCCTGTAGCTGTGATGTGGCTGTGAAAAACGTTAGGCCGAATCCCAACTCACTTCATTATAATAGTCTTCACTGTATTGGAATGTTTTGGAGCATGATAAATGAATCACTGTCTGACTAGAAGGAACAAAGACATCATGTAATGTCAATGGCTCTTTGGAGGAGATCAATGAATGAACGAATGAAGAGAGGGGGGATGAAGGAGAGTGGGGGCAAAAGGCATTAAGCATTTGACCTGACCTTTTGGACAGAGACTGACTAAATGAATGAGTGAATGAGCCAGTCAATCAATGACACAATGAGTGAAGTGCTGATTTTTATTTTTGTTTGTTTGTTTTTTACACTTGCTCTCACTGCACTTCCAGTCTAACCCGAAGCCGACAAGAAGGGAAGGGAGGTTCCACTCGTCCCCTGAGATTTTAAAAGTAGACAGGTCATCAGTGCTCTCTATCTTTTCGTCTCCGGGGTGTGGTGCTATCTAGGTCAACTGCTACTACTAGTGCTGAAACATGAATCCAGGAAGTAAACAACTCAGAGCTGAGATGAGACCAGCTTGCTGATACATAATTTCAAAATCATGTGCATTATGTATTCTTTTTGATCTGGCTTTGATATATGCACAAACTCTTTGAAAGTCCTGGCAAAAAATCAGTGCATTTCATTAACTCATGTAGGTCTCGCAGCTCTGGTCTTTGAATTACTGAACTTGACAGTAATGCATTTCCTTTTTTACTGTTAAAGAAAATAGGTACATCTTGCATTCACTCCGACTGTGTGAAAAAGCTGAGTGTGATAAACAACAGTGGATGGAGAGCTGCAAAGGCAGTACAACATACAGAGATATTTGCAGAGGCACTACAACATCTTTATATAACTGTCATGGAAACTTATAATTTTTGACATGAGTACATGATGTGTATTTTGGAGTTCATATATTTGTGCACCATTCAAAACAAAAAATAATGATATGATGAGAAAAGAAAAAGGACAAAGGACCCCACACAAGGCCCCCTCTCTGTCAAGGTCACTTCAGAAAGTGAAAACAAGGGTAGAGGCTTCAGACATGGCAGGAAGGCCAAGAGCTATCTTTGAAAAAGACCAAGACCTCAAGTTCTTCTTGACCTCAGGGCGCTGATCAGGTTCGAGGCTGTTAGCTCATAAAATGCTAAGGCCAGAGACAGGTCGTTCAGCTCAGACACTCATGAGTGTAGACCATGAGTGAAATCAGCATTCTTGAACAGTCGGCAGACTTCTATTGTACATGCAACATATTTAAAAAAAATATAATTATTTCAATTGTAAAATTAAATTTTATTTTTATAGTGCCAAATCATGACAGATGTTATCTGTTTAGGCCCTTTACTGGATAAAGCTGGGACCTCACTTTATTATGGAGTGAAGGGAATCAGCACTTTGCGCCTGGGGACCATGAACAGAATTTTATATTGAAGACTGTTTATTGTAATAAGTGAAAGATAATAACATTTATACCCATCAATCATCATAATCATGTCAAACTTCCAATCACATGGTAGCCTACATGGTGATCTACCAGTGAGTTATGATTATACCTACCTATCTACATGAACTGTTGTTGAGGTGATACATTTTTCTGTTAAATGTCTCTTCCTGTCTCCAGTCAGAGCTTCCATATGTCATAAATATTTTTTGAGGACCTTCTGTTTTCTATTACTTTACGCTGTCTCTTTACAAATATCAAGTGTTGTCTGACCAAGTGAGAGCCTGGAGTTTAGCAGCCGAATGGCCAGCACAGTGGGGGTCGATGGGCTGATGGATGTTTACGAGGACATGCTGTATTTTTACAGATAGCTATCTTCTCTGTTGGAAACTAAGTTATTCGAGATGGTGCGGTGATAAGCACTATCACCTCTTGGCAAGAAGACTGTGGATTTGAACATGCTGGCCAGGCTGTTTCTGTGTGGAGTTTGCAGGTTCTTCCTGTGCTTGGGTTAACTGGCGACTCTATATTCCCTGTAGGTGTGAAGGTGAACATAAATGATTGTCTCTTTTTGATGGCCTGATGACATGGCTCTAGCATCCCTCCATCCATGTATGACTAACCAACTGTAATTGCCCTTCCAGGCAATAGTTTTAAATTTTATACATCGCATAATTTAAGTCTGGCTAATTCAGTCACAGTTATTTAATATCCCCAGTCCAGCTTCCTGAATCTGACTTTGAAGCTGAGGTAATGTCTGAAAGCCTGAGGACAAACTTTAGCACCAGCACCACCACAAGCTCATTGGCTCATCGTCTGTTATGGATTTTAGATTCCAGCACTAGGGTCATGGATTATCAGGCTGTGAGCCTGAAGCTTAGCAGGCGAGTGGCTGACCATGGCAGGGATCCACGGGCTGATGGTTGTGTGGTCACAAGGACTCATTTTTACAGTGTTAGCTTTATTATCAATTGGAAATAAAGTTATTTGAGTACCATAAAGTCCACTCATGTGCTACTGCCACAACAGAAGTGAGCTGCAGTCTTTCAGTGTTATTGCTCAAGTAATTAGTAAATGCTAGTCAGATGTATGGAGACATATTAGTGAATATTTAAATACATTCAAACAATTAAAACCTTGTGCAAAAGAACATTACACCCAGTCTGCCATGTATGCAACACCAGTTTTCTGAGTAATCTGATTCACAAAATAATAACCTAGATGTGAACCGTATGTGTTAATGGCTGCATATGTCACGATGTAGATCCATTTGACCTTTAGATACTTTTTTCTACTAAATCGGCCACCTTAGCATGAACTTCAGTGAGATTTTACTATTCAAACAAGTTCATTTTTGTTGTGACCTTTGCATTTCATTCATCTGTCTTAGATGGATTATTGTTGTTGATATGTATTTGTGTTGACCCTTCTTTGGCCACCATAGAAAAGGACACATGTTTCAACCCAATTGGAGAAGTGTATTATTACACAGAATCCAGGGACCAACAAAATGAAATACCTTCTGTTGTAAGTCGACAGGCTGGTTGTTAGGGTGGCAATTAGAGACAAGAAATTACAACCAGAAGATTAAAGGGTGTAAAATCACTTCTAAATTAAGTAAAATGTGTCTTGAGAGGAGAGAAGTTACACTCTTGAGATGCATAGAGAAAGCAGACAAGTGGGCTACCATTTGGGGGTTTTCTTGAATGACATTCACACTTTGTTTGAGTGAATCTCACACAGACAGCTGAGACTTGGTCATAACTCAAAGCCTCTAAGCATTTTACCCTCAGGCCAGCGGAAAGAGAGAGGGGAGTCCCAGGATGCAGAAGACTGAGCGATTTAAGAAAAATGGAGGGGAGAAGGTTAAGAGGGGTCCATCATGAGCCGGAGGTCTATTATCTGCAGATGTAGCCGTTACACAGCAACAGTAACTTACCATTTCACTGTGGCTACTACACCCTCAGGACAAAGTATTTTAGAAAAAAAATCTGACAAACAGTTGTTCTCAGGTTTTGGTTGCAATTATGCAATTAGTTGTACCATGCAACATCTCAACAAGCAGAACTGGGTATAAAGAAAAGTTTGATTCCCACCGGGACCACCCATACTGAAAAAATCAGTCACAGCACTGCTAGGTGTTGTGGATAAGCAAATAATGTACATCAACTGTTACAAATTAGACCTTATAGGCTTTTAATCAAGTCATTGGACCTTTTCATTGGCTGGGACTTAACTCAGAACAGACGGGTCATTGATAAAGAGGAAATTCACATGAAGTGAGACGAAAAGGGGTTTAAGAGGGTCTGAGCACAGATAAGGGTAAGGATATGGTAAGAGGATGATTGAAGATGAAAAGTGAGAAAGGGGAGATGTCCACAAGGTCCAAGCCTTGTAAGAGTGAAGGAAGGCGAGAGTATGGATGGGGGTGGGGGTCAGGGGGATTGACAAGGCTTAAGGAAGTCAGTAAGAAAGGAGTGTGGTGAAGAGGGGTGGGGGCTGCTGTGTGGTCATCCTGGAGGCCTTACGTCTGGTGGCCTGCAGTCCTTTACATATGCGCTCCATAACAGCAGCTGTTAAATCAGCATGAAACACAGGAAAAACTCCATAACAAAGGCTCAGGTGGGACATTCCTTTTCCTCCTTCTCTTCTCTCCACCAACACCACCCCCTCTATCCCACTCAGTCTTATGTCTTTTTATTTATTTGTTTGTTTTTGTTATTTTGTTTTTTCACTGTGACCGTTTCTGTGACGACAGCTCATTAGCAGGATTACACATGATTTCATTACATTGTGCAACAGACGCAAACAACATAAATAACTTACAACTGTGTTAGCTTACTCTAATTACATCCATAAATTACTAAAGGCCATTTAGGATGATTTCATTCTACAGCAGATTTTCATGTTTCCATACACAAAGTAAGAGGACAGTCTTGACTGAATGAGCCATCTTGAATGTGTGTTTATTGTTCATCATAATGCTTAGTGAAGGTATCAACAAATCATATTTCCATTGTGTTATATGATGACTATCGCTATATTATAATTGTACTTTATCAGACTGTAATGTTTTTATACATGTATATCAATATTTGAAGCAGTCACCTGTACAGTGTCACTTTAGATGGGGGCCATCCTTGCTTTAATGGGTGTTGTCCCACCTGGGAGATTTTCTGAGAAAAGCTAAAAGGGAAAGTTTGTGTCTTCAGATGATTTTTCATCTCAATGAGAAACAATGACAAGAAAATGCACACTTAAAGACATGCCAAGATACTAACCTTTAAAAATTCTCCACTAAACCCTACATCTAGGACTCATGGTGTTTCTTCATCAGAGTGTCAAACGTCCGCCTGTTCCTGCCTGTGGCCTCTTGCAGAGAGGCACAGCAGTATTTTTTTATTGACTCTGGATCCCATGGTGAGACGACAAATTTACCCCAGTTTGTCTTGAAACACTTGAGGAAACCTCAGTCTAAACAAACAAAGACTGAAGTGTGTCTTTTTAATGATCTTATGCTTTGTAGTGACTCTATCTCAGCTGCAGCTATTTAGACAGTCATTTACTCCAGTCGGTGTCCATTGGTGTTCAGGTTCATAAAGTCCATTCACGCAGAGGTGTGAGTAAGCTGTCGTGCTAACTAGCTCCAACACTTGAGGCTTTTTAGAGGTTTTCTTGGCTCCCCTGAGTCCCTCTGGCTTTGTTTCCTGTAGTACTCATGGCCTGAGGCTGAAAGCAGACTGCATGGCCCTTTGAATTAATTTAGCTGGAACACTGACATTCAAGATGTCTGATGAAAAACTTTCATTCAGAAATGTCACACTGACTGTAATTACCACTGACAAGCTGTAATTGGGTCTGATCTGGTTTCTGTCCATCACTTAACTATTTTTTCTCAGTAACACTTCCATTTCTTTTTTCTAATCACTGAAAACAGAGATGTGTGGTGCTTTGTTGATGCTCCCAGGAAGAAGCTGTTTTCGGTACAGTGCAGCCAGGGAAGCATTTACTGCTGAATATTGCCACCAGGGTAGATGTTTGCTGACATGGGGTAGAAACCCAGGTCATCTGTTGGAGTCTGTGAAAGGTCAAAAATATTCTGCTTGTCCAAAGCAACCAATTGAGTTGAAGTGGTAAAGATCCATCTTAAATACGAAAGAGCTGGCATTTCACAGCTTGCCACAGTAATTGAGCTGGTTTACTTAAGAGTGCTAAAAGTGGCAGCCAGCCAACCAGCCCAGAGAGAGGGCTTGGATAAGCTCAGCTAGGTTATATATGAGCACCCTGTCTCAGAGCCGTTCCATTGTGTGACAGACACAGACAGCTGGAATCGAAAGAAAACACCATTAATAACATAATAATAGAATGTAAGATTAATCAGACACTTCAGGGACATTAGTGTCAGGCTGCAGGCTGAGAAAATGTGTCCTCTGGAGAATGCCAGCGACTCAGACTGCAGTGGTTTCTCAGTGTCACAAATGTCACTTTTGTCATGACATGGCAGTTTTTGTTATTCCTGTCTCACACGTACAGTGTCGTATCCCCATCAGCATTTGTGAGCAGGTACAAAGGCAGATGACACATTTGCTACCCTGCAGGTCAGACTGAAAGAATCTGTAATTATCTCAGTTGGACGCTCTCATTTTTTCCACTGAAGCTTCGCCCAAGAACAAGATCTCCTTATGTTATGGCTATTCTTGATCCAAAACATATTGAAACACTAATAAAACTCATTTCTGAGTGTCACACAGATGCAGCACAGTCTCCTGACTAGTTTTATTGTATAATACATGGCTGGCATTGCAGTCACTACATCACAGTATTTATCCTGCACTGGTAAAGAGGCAAATGTAACAACATGTATTCTGCTTGGTCTGCATCCTGCCTAATGGTCAGTGAAATGATCCAGCTGATCAGCTGCTCCATGTAGTAAGTTTACTCATATTTTTTCACATATTTAGACAAATACATAGGAGTTGCAGGATTACTCTCATGGATTGGAGTTTTGTTAGCAACAGCAGACAACATAAACAGGCTAACAGGAACAACTGGTCAATTCATATACAGAAAGTGATGACAAGTGTCCACAGCCATAGCAACACTGTGAGGCTTAACTCGCTATCTTAGCTTAACATGCTAAGATTTGCTAAAAATAAGTGAAAACACTGATGGAGATGTCATTACTCTCTGTAAATATATTGCAACAAACAAATTACTGATCGAAATGTAATGGTGAACACATTAGAATATTTTGATACAGTTACAGTTGTTACACGGAAGGTTAGGTCGCCACCAATTCATTTGGTAAAAGACCATAATGTCACTGCTGAGACATTTCACTTATAACCAAAAGCGTGGACTTCATCATGGCACTAGAGGAAGTGGACCAACTAACCAACACACCCTATGCCCCTACTGGAGCCATGGTACTAGCATGGTCATTAGGGAGCTGAGAAACCCAACTTAATTTTGCACTGGTAGAAATATGATCCTTCATCTCCTACAAGAGCTTGTCCTTTGAATTAGCTCTAAGTGTGACTGAGATGAAGGAAGCTGATTAAACTCACTCTGGTGGAAATACTATCCTTCATACACTTCAAGAGCTTGTATTTCTAATTAGTTCAGACGATAAGTTGGTCATCTATCATTCTGGCGGGTGCTGTACTTGGGCTAAGTTCAAGGCAGGAAAGTGACTTGCACTGTGAGAAAGTTACTAACTTGATTGAAGCCTGTGACACTGTCCCACCTGATCAAACTAATGTTATAGGAAATTGCATTATTTCCAAATAGACAAAATATAATGCATTTCTTGACAGTTAGTTTAAAGGGGCATTAAAGGTGGTACTATCAAAATTTGTGTAGGTAGATTATATGGATGCGTGTATGAAAAGGGTTGTTCATAGTGATCACCCTACAGGAAGTGAGTCAGCTCAACAAATTATTTTATTGTCTCTCTGACCATTGTTTGGGTTTGACATCACTTGCTCAGTCTTATACAACAGATGGACATAGTTAGCAACTAGCTGGTGAACACAGCAAACAAACAAAAAACATTTGCTCTCAGGAGTGGGTGGGTACCAAAAACAGAGCAAAAAAGTGATTATTCTACTTAAATATTAGGTGTCTAGAAAAACATGTCCATATATCACTAACTTTGCCTTGTGTTTGTAAGCTACTAAGGGACATTGGACCCTCTGGTGGTATTTTCCTCAGTGGAAGAGATAGAAAAAGCTCTTATTTTTCCAAAACAAGAAGTATACTATAATTTCTGGTGTGTCAGGCACAAGATATCCCTCAGGTATCGATTTACTCTTCAACCTCAAAACTATGCCATCATAGCAATCATAGTTGGTGCAATGAATTGAGCATGGCAATTTCATTGATTAAACTAAAATGGCAGTTGGAGCACGTACTGCAACCAAGACCAAACAATCCCACACACGTCTCTCTAGATGTCTAGAGAATATAAAAGGAGAAAGGCAGTACTGTTCACATCATGTTTTTTTCGGTAGTTCCTGAGAAACTGATTAAAATGTCAAAAAGTACCTCATCTTGCAACGATAAGGAAAGTGATTATTTGCTGGAGTCGTCCCATTAACCATATTCTCACCAAAATTTCAATGATTCTCCCCCAACCCCTCCACCAAGTTTTGTGCTAATTGGTTTCTTACTACAAGTAAAGGGCACAGAAATGTATTTTTCGCCTCCTTGGCAGAGGTTAAAAAAGACCTTTGATATTCTGAAAAACAAAAAATAGACCATTTTAGCTTGTGCAACACACTAGTAAACTGCAGCATAACATCTGTCACACATATACACAGTAGTGTTCCTCTGCACACCGCAACAAAGCTAAAGACACATCACTTTGCAGCCACACAGCAGAGTTTGCCAACAGAGCAGCTCCGATAAATCAAAGTACACTGTAGGAGTGTCCTGGAAATATTCAGGGACTGCATGTGAATATGTGGCTTTAAAGGTTTTAAATATGACATCATCCTCCAAAAGACTTTTGAGATAAAAGAAAAGACCAAAACAGAGGCTTGGTACTCTTTGCCAAGATACAGTGCTGGAAATCATTATATTCACCTTCTAAATTCAAGATAAACATTTTAAAACTGAAAACAGATGTAACAGCAGTGATCCCAGGGGCAAAAATATCACATCATATCTTATTAAAATAATAATTTAAATGTTTTATGCACCCATAGGTGTGTCTATGTAACATCTGTCCAGGGACCGCAGATGAATAATAGCATTTGGTGCATTTACTGTAATGATAATTACTCTGCTCTACTATGCTTTACCTAATAAAGCAATTACAGTAATATGTAAGGAGAGAATATTGAAGACACAACATGTAATTATAAAAAGATCAATAAATAATAAGGCAGCCTCTTTGACAGATGTACAGCAAGTTAGCTGTTGAGGAGAGGGCCACAGAGAAATGACTCCTCATTAACACAGCTTCATCTGCTCTACCTTAATAACTCACATTATCATCAGAGGAGAATGAAACATATTCTGAATGATGACCATTCAACAGTAGCATGATGTGTTGCTGCCATTACCTTGCCCATATCCCATCCCTCCCTGCTCCCCCTTTCTTTCCTTCAGCTATACCTCATTCCTTGTCTCCCATTCTTGCTGCAGCAGAGTTTTCATTACAGTGAAGACAGTGTGTGTGTTTCTGTGTGTGTGTGTGTGTGTGTGTGTGTGTGTGTGTGTGTGTGTGTGTGTGTGTGTGTGTGTGTGTGTGTGTGTGCGCGC
>OMNW01001112.1:3586-14562 GCA_900303245.1 Selene dorsalis | reverse complement strand
CAGCATTGTGGTGTGAAGTGATTGGTGCAATACACACACACACACACACACACACACACACACACACATACACACACATCATTCACACTGCAGAGACTCATACAAACCACCAGCCAAAACAGGAACCAGCAGACCCACAGAGTAAATATAGAGATTGATGAAGTGTAGAAATTGTCACACAAACCATATAAAACCATCCAGACCAGTGGCTTTTGGCATTTTTGGTGCTGAAGCAAATTTTGGCAAAACAATGAAATTTGTTCCATGGCCACAGGCAAAAATAAATGTTTTCTTGAATCTGAGCCAGAAAAAATTCATGGTACCAAGCCTGAATCCTCAGAGAACTGGGGGACAAACATGAAAATATTGAGATTATATCTTGGTCAAGTGAATGCAAAAAAAATTTGATGGGTATTTGTTTTAGCAAAAACACCAAGGGAAAACTGAGCATGCACAACTGGCAAGCCAACAGTGGATTCCTGATGTTGAGAAAACAAGACTGAATTCAAATTCAGTTGAACATTATCATAGTCTTTTTAGGGTAAAGATAATAACAACCAACCACAGAGAGAGAAGAAGAGGGGCAGACAAAAGAAGGTAATACATAATGAAGTCTGATTATGTATCCATAATCAGAGGTCAGACGGAGTTTCTGAGGAGCGGTACTGAAGGGCTTCTGGTGCTCTGTGGTGTTCTGGACACAGTGATATGCTGTTTCAAATCATCAGATGTGACAGGGAGACTCTGCAGCCAGAGCCCACAGCGATCCTGAGATCGTCTGATGCTGGTGAGCTTTTGAAAGGGAAGTGGATTTGGACGACGCACAAGACAATGACCAAGAACTGGAAGAAGGACACGGAAAGAGGTTTAGCAGAGACAAGAGAGCATGATAGAGAGCTGAAAGAAAGGGGAGTTTGAAAAGAAGGATGAAAAGTAAGGTCGCTGTAATTCTTTAGAGGGATTAGCGCTATCTTCCGCAGGGTTTTGGACATTTACACATGGTTCAGCGCACGCACACTCACACTCACACATTTAAACACAGGCTCTTAAACACAGATGGACCTATGCCTATGAGCATGCGCACACACGCACACATGCTGGATTATCCTTATCCAACAATAATCACATCACATCTGATGCTCTGTTCATGACTTCTGGCAACATGCACTGACTCTTTCTGTGAGTTAGGGTGTGTGTGTGTGTGTGTGTGTGTGTGTGTGTGTGTGTGTGTGAGCATGCAAGCCAGTGCATATGTGTCAGCTGTGAGATAAAGCAGTGTAATCCTAAAGGAATGGAACATCTTCTCTCTTTCATCCTTCCACCCCTCTTTCTTTTTCACAACATTAAAGGACAATGTAATGCTCCCCAAGTCTGGTAAGAGAAATGAGGAGAGATAAAGGGTAACAGAGATGAAGAGATTAAATATGAAGAGAGAAGAGATTTAGCAAGGAAAGAAAGTCACTTCCAGGTTATATCTTGTCTCTTTTTACTTCACGTTTGTTTCTCTTTCTGCTTCTGCTCTTTCTTCTTGCTTATTCAAATCCAATTCAAACTTTACTTTGTATTACCATAATTAAGCACAGTATTGCCAAAGACTGTTGTAACATATATCATAATGACAATATAAAATACTAATAATTATTTAATGTACCATAAAACAAATCACTGTGCATTTTTTTGGCATTGTCTCTCAGTTGAAGAAAATGAGTTACAAACATACCATTGAAATAAAATACAGGAGTAATAGAATGAAGAATCCAATCAGCTGTTTTGTTCATTCGTTTGCAGCAGATGTAACTTATAACATCCAATCATATGCATGCAGGTACAAAGTGCCTATATATTATATTATATCACTCTGCTGATGTATGATGAAATGGTGTTGTGGTTGTGATATATTTCACAGCAACCAAGACAAAGTCACTTTATTGAATTATAGGAATGTCTTGGTTTGGTGTTTGGCTTTTATTTTGGTACGGGAGTTGTTTTCTGTCTTCACACTTCATGCCAACTAACACAGTCTGTTCTCTCTGTGTTGCCAGCTTTGTCTGTATCCTTCAGTCTCAGTGCACTGGCTGAAATGTTGTTGCTCACAGTTCCCACATAATCTGCCACTTGCTTTTTTTTTCTTCTTCTTCTTCTTCTTCTTCTTCTTTTTCCCAGATAATTTCTAAATAGTTTTATAGATGTCTTTTCCAGGTTTTGTTCTCTTTTTGTGTGAAGCACTGAAGCTGGAAACTCTCTTTCTGTTCTCCTTTATCCAACAGAATGTATAACCTATACATTTCACGGTGGGAGAGAAAGAGCCAAACACTAAATGAAAGGCAGAGGAGAAACTCAGGAACCTCCATAAAAACACACACACACACACACACAAGCATGTAGCTATAAATAATGAGAGTGTGCACATGTCACACAAACTGGATCAAGCACTGAATGTACACAGAGCCCTTCACAAGACAGACAGCCAGGCTGCTGATGTGTTGGTAGCACAGAGGAAACGCCACAAACAGGAAATTCTCCAGGATTTCCCACAGATCCCCTCTCTCTTTATGTGGTGCAGAGCTGGTAGCTCAGGCTGAGCCACAAACATGTAAATAGACAGGGAGAAGTTGTTTTGTTAGAGGAACACAGGATTTGAGTCAGACTATATGATAATTTTCCCTATTAAGGAAACAAAATGTAAGAAATTGCTTATTAAATGATCTGTGGAGTAGCCCACCTCAGGGCCACATATCTTGTTTTGGGCAACTAAAAATTTGCAAGTTAGCATGGTTACGGCGTATAGGCGTGTGCTGTTGACACGCAGCAAAGAGATTACAACAAGTTTTATTGGCAAGAACAATGACAACAAGGTTTAGTGAGAAACCTCTCAACAAATTGTCCACACTCTGTCTCTGGTTTTAGTTGCTCATGTGATTCCATCTCCTCCCTGTTCAGACATGATCTGAATCTATTTGCTTTTTCGCAGGAGTCGTGTAATCGTCATAAATCTGGGTAGAGAGTGTGGACTCCTTTCAGGAAACTGGCACTTCCTCTTTGGTATCTTCAAGGACAGGGTTGAAAATCAAGTAAGTAACTTAGAAATGCATTGATTACTTTTTTTCCTCAAGAACCCTACAAGAAAAAACCTGAATGCTGCAGTAACCAGGAAATTGCAAGACACATGCTGAAAATGAAGATAACCCTTCAGAACAGAGCTGAAGTTTTCAAGCGAATGATCTATCAAGAAGTAAAAAAAAAAAAAAAACACAGCTGAATAACAAAGTAAACTATTGCCAGCTTGAAGGAAAAATATGAAAAAAATAGATTCATGTAGTGAGGGTGGCCGGTGAGATTTGGACTCTTTGGAGCCTTTGCCAAATCTAAGATGTGACCCAAAGAGATTAATTAAATCTAATACATCTGAGTAATCTTCATCAGATTTTGCTCTTGGTTTTATGAGATCATCAAAGCTCCACATCCACTGACTCACAGTCTCCTGCCCCTCTGATAAAGAGCACACTTCCCTCCAATCTGTTCTCAAAGAATGACCGATGAGAAAGCAGTGGAAAACTCCCCGTGGCGAGAGCATGTTTAGATCTTAGTAATGCCTCTGATAGGAACGTCCACTCTGAAAAACAAGCAGCAGATTCCCGAGCGGACCATCAAAAGCTCCGTGATTACTTTCAGTGTGGTCTTAGGAAGCCTATACTTTTGCTGTTGATCCTTCATGTTTAAAATCAGAAAACGTGTTGGTGAAATTCAAGATTTCTTTTGTTCTCAGAGTAAAAGGGCTGATAAACACAGAGAGTAAACCTGATCTGTGCTTTTTATTTGTAGACTGGGAGAAGACAACTAGATGTGGAAGAAAGACACAACTAGAAAAAGAAAAAAAAACTAAATATCAACAGCTTATGGTTGATTAAATAAACATTAACTACACCTGAAACATTCATCACTCAGTGAACAGTGGAGCTTTCCAGCTGTAGAGTGAGTTTAAGCTGCTTCCCACCTGTTGTCTGAAAGAAAACCAGAGGCTCATCAATCCAGCTGTCACACACACATATGCACACACACTCCTGGGAAAATCATTGAAAATGTAACGGCCTCTCTATTTCTAAATCCACGTTGCCATAACGACCGCCAAGACAAGGATGTGTAAAACTCGGTGATGTAACTTAACCTAAATTCTGACCAGCTCTCATTTACTACCATGTAAGGCTCATCTGATGAAATCGGCGCGTCTGTTCGTTCTGGATCAGCGGGGGAGAAAGATGTGACACAGATCAGATAATCCTCTGGCTTTTTAGACTGGAGGAAACCTATTTGTGTCTGTTTAAACGACCGAGCAAAGATCCGATCTGTGCTTCCTAAGTCCTGCAGACAGACATTACGTCTGCTGCTCTGGCTGTGAGAGGAAGAGATAGTGATATGTAAAACATAATAAAATATATACATATATGTATATAGGAGATCAAAAAATAGTGATGTAAATCTGCATTTCCCAGAGGCGCCAACATCACAAAGCTTTTAAATTAAAGTTGTCTGTACTTCATAGAAATAGGATCTGACACCTGATCAGTTGCAATGAGACTGTATTTTACATTTGGCCTGTAAAGATTTTGAAAAGGTGTTAGTATGTGAACTCACACCTCTCTGACGTATGCACCTCTTGTTCAGTATGAATGAATCCAGTGTTCGCCTGTTTGTCCATGGCTGCTGGTAGCAATAATACTGATCACTGATCCCCTGGTACCAATAGACCATTCTCTAGCCTGAAAACACACCCACACCCACAAACCCACGTTATGTAAGCTCACACACAAAAAGACAGGGAACTCTTATACAGAAGCAAACACATGAAAAAAAGAGAACCACACAATTACAATCAAGAAATGCATGAAAATTAAGAAGCTGCAGAATAGTAAACGATACAGACTGTCATACGGACAAAACCTTGATTAACTGAATTTCCCCAACCTCTCTTTCCTCACACACACACACACACACACACATGATCATACAGGTATCACAGAACACTTCCCCTCTGGCCCCTCTGTGACCACCTACAGAATAATAATTACTGACACAAGGAAGTACTTTCAGGTTAAAAGATCCCGGTACTATATGCAGACAGACTTACACACACACATACACATTGATACACATACAAATGGACATATGCGAACACTTTTGTGTACAAAGATTCGTCACACATACTAATCATTCTGCATTTCCTGCACACTAAATATCCAACACACCAACTCACACAAACACAAGCGTCCCGTGTAATCCAGTCTGTTTGCTTTCTCCCGGCGTGGCCTGACTTGGCCTGCATGGTTTGATTGAATCTTTTGTCTCCAAACAACAAGCATATGGAATCTTTTCCTTTTCTCTTCAGCCTGATCTGTAAAATGAAGTAAAATGATTTAATCACACTGGTGGGTATCAGTGTGATTAAATCATTTTACTTAATTTCCACCTACAATTTGTGTAAATTTAGTATGTATTTTGACAGCTGCCTGTGTTGTTCATTGATTAAATGTGTTGAGCTGATGGAAAACATGTTCAAAATACTTTTCTTTGGATATTTATTTTACAAGGAATGAAATTGATAAAGAAAATTTAGATAAAATTTCCGCCCTTGCCTGTCACACTGCAGGAGAGAGCACACTCCCTGTGCCATGAGCTGGTGAATAAAATCACAGCGCAGATTTGTGTGTATGTTGGATTCCTAGTTGTTCTGGAGTGACGCCTGAGCTCCAGGGCAAGACAGCCAAGTATCCAGTTCACATTAACACAAGAGCTCACTCCAACACACATTCATGTGTGGGGGCTTCCACCAGCTGACGCCAAATCTGAATTTAATTATTATTTTGAATCTTGCCTTCCAATCTCTGTTTCGTTTGTTAATTTGTGAAAAAGGTTAAAGTTTGTGTCTAAGGGGTGTTTAAGTTCAGTGTAAAGTTCAGTGTAACAGTAATATGTAAGTAATTAAAGAATAAACCATCTCATTATGGAATAGTGTTGAAAAACTGATCCAGTTCTCACTCGGTAATAATTAGCAGTCACTAATGCTTCCAACAAAATGAATTATGAGACCACACTGCAGATCGGAAACTAAACCAGTATGTCCTTCAGTTTGAGTTTGAGAGTTTGAGTTGTGTTTTATGTCAACATGTAACAAAGATGGAAGGAGATTCAGTCAGACTGACAGAAGGTCATAGAGGCAGACAGAATGAAGAGTCCGACTGACAGACAGGAAGAGTTAACTTCCACAGTCTGCGTTCTCTTTGGCGTCACCTTTCACTGTGAAAATCTAATCTCTGACCTGGGGCCACCAACCTGAGGTCCATGACACCTCAGGATGCATTCAGGTCAGAATAGTTCATATTTCATGAGTAGAGTGGACAGCAGAGATACACTCTGTGAGTCACCTTCAAGTTTCTACAAACTTTTTTGTTTGTGTCTTCTTTTTGATTCTTATTATTGCAAAGACAAGAATGTTTTCTTTATATTTGTGACATTTGTGTCTGAAACATTTCTTTTGTATGTTTGTGAAAAATTAATAGCAGTAGTAGTAAACTTTTTTTTTGTTTTTTTAAAGCCAACTTCCCACTTCACTAATAAGAACAAAAAAATCAAATCAGTAAAATGAAATCAAACCAGAAAAACAAATGGCACCCAGGCATTAAACAAAAATGAGGAAAGGGAAATTAATGTTACATTAAAAATGATGAAAAGAATCTCATAAAAATATGTTTTAAGGTGTATATTTATAAGCTGTGGTGCTACCCTGCAAACAAACACAGTCTATTCTAAAGCAAAAGGTCCATTATGGCAAAAGAAAAGCATCATAGACTAACCAATACACCCAGACAAACGACCTGCAGACCTCCAGGGTGCACTTGATGCCACCACACACTCACATCTGGCCAAAGACATTCACCTGTGTTATGAGCATTTTGTACTTATTGTGAATTCTGCACTACACAATGCTAGTAGTAGTAGTAGTAGTAGATCACTTTCAGACTTGTTTTTGTAAGACCCTGTAGCTGCATCTGGTCTCAGTATGAGGTCAGTGTGTTAGTGTACAAATCTGGAGATTTGCTGAAACAAGTAATTTGCTTTTTACTAATCTTTTAGGTCAAGCAGTGGCAATGTCCAGAAAGGTCTGCTCAGGTCACCTCCGCATCCACACTACACATTGCATAAACACATTTTTACATATTAATAAGAATGTGTTCTTATCGTTACAAACTTGTTTCGTACATGTAACATGACAACACACGTGTGTGCTACGTTGTTAATGCTGCCAAATTGCAGGTGACCTGAGCTCAATGCTGTCTGAACGCATCCTGTGCAGAAGCTGCTGTCGCTGCTCTGCTAACATCCTGCTCATGCTACACCTCCTGCATGGACATGCTGTAACAATCTGGCTGCAGTTCCATTTGGCCTCTGTGAGTCAGGCATAATGTTCGTCTGAAGGGAACAGAGCGAGGAGAGGGCAGGAGAGACTAAAGCTGTCTTTGAACAGTGCTGACACAATATGTGAGAGCAAAGGGGTCTTGACAGACAATTATAACCTGCAAGCAGGGGTCACATGACCAGCAGGTCACCGGCTGTTTCAGGCCAGTCTTTCTGAGCGTTGCTAAGTTGTCTGTCTTTCCTGCAAACAAAGATAAACAGGAGAGCAAAACTAGTCTCTGTAATCAACCTGCTGTGCTTTACAGGATGATCTGATGTGATATAAAGATCATGGCGGAAACAAACACCAAGCTAAGCTCCCTCCAAATTATCAAAATATATCCATATTGAATATTTATAAGTTATAGAAGTTTGAAAAGAAATGTTGCAATGTAATAATAATATAATAATCATTTCCTACTGGACTGTATCCATAATATCATTCTTTCAAATCAGAAAACAGTAAAACAACATAATCGAAGCCTCAGTCAGGTTAATCTGTGAGATAAGATTGTGCTAGCTCATTCAGCTCAATAGTGAACAACTAAGATGACTCGGCCCCCCACTGTGCCATGTGAGGGGCAGGATAGTGATAATATACCACAAAAACAGGCCAATACAGTCAAAGTGATTCAATAAATCACAAGAAAATAATAGTGAAAAGTTGGAGGATGATTTAAAGGAAGCTGTTTAATCTAATTGCAGTTACTTTCAACTAATGATAATGTTTACACACATAATTCAACAATGCATGATTTTGATGTAACTGCACATTATTGATACTATTTATAATTGATTCCTGTGTGTCGCTGGGAGCAGTTTATAGAGGAGGACAAGGAGGAGGAGAAGCCTCTCTGCAGAGATGCATACTCTGATACAGTGTTATCGTTTTGATCTATTTCACTGAGTGTGTGAGTGTGTGTATGTGTGCGTTTCCAAAAGCAATTTTTGTCTCTTCAAGCTAAAATATTGCAGTTACATTTTTCCTGACAGAGCAGATTGCAGCCTGCGTTTAAATTTTGTAATGCTAAAGATGAAACTCAAATGAAAGATGGTTATTCTAAGCAGGCCATTGATTCCTGTAAGAGACAAACCTTCCCTGCAGAAAGGGTTGTTTGTCTAAGTGTTTCTCCAGCCAGCGGATATCAAACCACCCATGAGTCTGAATGCAGACCTACATACAAAACGAGACAACTGTTTTCGTCTGAGAGGTAGAATACTGCAGTTACATGATGCTCTCTAGCTGAAGGAGGAACTACATTCCCAGACTCATGATTTATCCAGTAGTTCAGTGTTTGCACGCACACTGACACTATACCAAAAAGCAGGTTATGTAAAACCTCTTTATTACTAGTTAATATGATAACATGCAACATTAAAGCGAAACATGTTGAAAAACAAACTTTCATTCAGACAGACACACACATGCACACACATACTGGCCACAAATAGCCATATGCACACAGGAACACACAGGCTGCACACACAGAAGTATAGTTAGGGATTTACTGGGAACAGAGGTAGTAGTTTGTACTTTGAGAGTCACTAATGTCAGAGCTAAAACTAAAACACAGCCTCCGGTCAAACACGCCTCCACACACACTCACACACTTGCATACACACACCTGTTTCAACACCCCCGGATTTGTCTCTGCTGGCCTTGATATACATGCACTGTATTTGTCAGCTCAGATGGAGCTTTCAGTGGGAATCCATCAGGTTTGGCAGCATGGGTCCAAGTGTGTGTTTGTGTGTGTGTGTCTGAGAGGGAATAACAGAGAGAGAGAGAGAAAGAGAGAGAGAGAGGTGAAGCAAGATAACAGAGCAGAGACACTGTTTGAAGTGAATTTGAGTTTGTGAATTTGTAAAACAATTGGCCATGGGGAAATGACCTCTGCTGTGCAATGGTGAAACAATATGCTTCTCCAGAGAGAAACAAAGATGAGAAATTGTTGTTGGGCAGAAAGCAGATATTGAACTCCTGCAGATAGTTTATACAACAGAGATTTGAGTGCTTTGCAAGTTCTACAAAAGAAGCTATTAGGCGTGTTCAATACTCACAGACAGACAGAGAGGCAGGGAGGGATGGGGAAACAGACCAACATTCCTTCCAAGCAAACCTGGACTGTGACAGATGCACATGCAAAGCTGAAAATATTGGTTTTTGTGAAACCGTCTGGTCGAGGAGAGAGGAGGGGTAAAAGTGAAGGGGGAGAGGGAGAGAGCAGGCAATAAAGCCAGACAGAAGGAACAGGGCGTAAGGAAGGCAGCAAGATGGGAGATGAAAAATTGCCATTCTCCTCGTGTGCTGTGGCAGAGGAGGAGGTGAAGCCAGGGGGGAGGAGGGGGAGAGGAGGAGACTGAAGGCACCTTAACATCAAAGACGAAGAAGAATATGAGTTTGACCTTTCCAGAACAGGCCAACAGGGTTTAACCTCTGACATCTGTAAAGATACAGTTACCACGAGACAACTTTCATAAACACACACACACATGTGTGTACTTGCACACTTAGTGGAAGAAACACAGTTCTGCACAGCTTGCTCTGTATCTTCATCCATCCTCTGTTTCGTCAAAACACATATATCACTCAATAAATAGAATTAAGACCTGTCACATATGAAGCCTTTTTACCCTGAAACACACATTACCACACACTGGTGTGCACAGAGGTGCAAAACGAGCCCATTGCGCAATCCCTCTCTTCCGAAATCAAAATGGAGGTGCACTCGAGACAAGTGTCACCTTCTATATAATTGAGAAACTGTAGCTTCACCCTGTTTGTTCAGATTATTAGTATTCTGCATGAGTGCATTCACCGGTAGGAAGTCATATCAGCATGCACATCAAAACTGAAGAGCAGAATGCAAAATTGCTCCTAACAGTGTCAACAATGCTGCATTCAGCACCAGTGGCTGAAGCTGTTGAAGAAAAAAAAAAATTCTCATTTCCTCCAAACGCCAAGAAGATATTAAAGTCTGAGGACTACACACAGTGATGTGGGCTTTTATCATTTCTAAATAATTAAGTCCACCTAATCCTTAACTTCTGCTCTTTGAACCTGCCAAAGACACAAAAACACTGGTCGCCAAAGCTTATTAGTCCAAACAACTGATGTCATTCTTCATTTTTATTAACCAGCTTGACCTTAAGCAAAAACACATTTTTTAAAAGAAGCAATAACCCCACTCAGTTACTTTTAATTTCCCTAACATCATTTTATCCACTGTAGTGCGGGTCAAATATTCAAGCAAATTATTACATGTTTTTATAGCTGGATCATTACATCAAATGAAATTCCAGTTGTATTGTGTATTGTTTTGACAGTCATCATGTATGAAACAATGTGCTTTAATGCAAACAGGAACCTCCCTAAACCACAACTAATGTCACATTAGCCTCTGCCACACATAATCTACAACACAGCTCACTAATGGTTTTAAGTATGGTCTTTATCTCTTTTGCTTTATTATTTATTCTGAAACATCTTACTTTCTTCTCTTCAAATAGTAAATGTAAACCCACAT
>OMNW01001109.1:13602-25506 GCA_900303245.1 Selene dorsalis | reverse complement strand
AGTTTTCAGGTTATGGTAATATCAAATTTCTACAGCTTTTAAAATATTTGTGCCTGGTGTTGCGCCCAAAAAGTTAGGGATATCCGGCTTTCGGATGAAATTTCAGAACGCACCTAAAATGCACCATAACCTTTACAGGTGAACTTAATTTGACCCCTATAGTTTTGATTGCTCATGTCCAACAAACTTTAATGTGTCACTGCTCATAACACAACATACTGTCCTCTGACATCCTTTGGCCACATGACAGTTTATTGAGACACTGACATTCGTTGTTGTGGTATACTCACTGTTGCAGGCTTTTGTTTCAATGAATTGTTTGAGATGAAGAAATTACTATTCCATACCTCGACTTAAATACCCTATGATCATGATGTAGTATCACTGTACCATCAACTTCTTATTTTTTCCATAAATTTCACCCAAAAGTCAAATGTCCCTAACTTTTTGTAAGTATTGTATTTATGACTTTCATTTCACTTTCATTTTACGTTTTGGAGCCTGCCATGTCTTCACAGTAAATATGAGAGCTTTTACATTTTTATAATACTCATGTTAGGGTACTTTTAGGTTAGGTAAGGCTAGGTGAGGTGCAAGTCTAGAAAAAAAAATGTGATTCATTACATTTCTCACACTGACATACACAAAACATTAAGCATGAACCTTTGACATGTGACATGTGATAATTAATCAAGGTGTCAGGCTTTGTTTTCCTCGTTGGTTGCCAGGGGTTATGTTTACTTACACATGGGCAGTTTTGTTTATGACGCCATGTGCTAGTGTCTATGACGCTGCCTCTTTTATTACTTTTATATTTATTATGTTATATTTTATTTACCTAATTATTACTAATTATAGTTCAGGCATTAGGTAATATGCAATTTACTGCAGAGTATAATAGAAGGTTATAAACTGGGTCAGGTCTCAACCATGTAATTTTCTGTCACAGACCTACGTAAACAGAAGCTGATGGAATACTTGGCAACGAAAGGAAGGCTGAAACTGCCCAACCCTAGGTAAGACCTGCTAAATATGTTGGTTCACCTGACAGACTTACGGTAATTAGGGTGAATACTGAAAGCATTCACACTATTGTTATTCAGATCTTTATACTTATTAATAACTACGAACACTCGGATTCTTCCCTTTATTTGCATCGAACGACTCCGTCATACTGTGCTATTTCAACAATTTATGTATCAAAACGTACAGCTTTCTCGGGACAAGTAAGGCATTAGTTTTGTCTTTCATACTATTTATACTTTTTAAAATATTTAACTTTTTCTGCAATTTTTTTCTCGTTGAGAATGAATGGAAACAGTTTTCAAACTCTTCAAATCGTCTGCTTCTTTGAACTTCAACTACCTCAGCATACTTTCAGCTACCGACTTCATTCAACCTTTAAAACGTTCATAAAATTTTCAACTATTCAGCCATCGCTCAGCTTAGTGATATCTTCAACAGTTTTTGATTGATGACAGTTTAAAAATCATTAATTTTTCTGACAAAATTCAAATTTATAATGGGTGTGTATTGCGCCAAATGTTCTGGGCTAGTGCTGTGTGTGACATCAGCTACAGTGGGAGAGGGTCTGAAAAATGTCTGAAACATTTTTCTTTCTCTCGTCCTTGCGGCCACAAATTACACTCTACACACATGATTTTTTCCACCGTTGTAGTCAAACTGTGAGCCTCTGAGCGCAGCCAGGTCCCTGCCTGCTGCCCATTCACTCCCATACAAAAGTAGGAGTTGATTTTCTGAGTAAAGTAGAAATGTTCCCTGTTTCTAACTCGCGACAAAATCAACAGTTTTTACTCTAGAAACACGAACATGACATGTACACGTTCCACACCACACGTACACACCACACCACACATACACACCACAGATACACACCACATCTCACCACACCATTCCTTCTTACATGTTCTACTATTTGATCTGTTCTCAGCCATTGCTTCAGCTATGTTAGTGCCAGTTCATCAGTTTTCCTTACTGTCAGTTTCTTCAGCTAATTCAGCATTGTTTCAACAATTTCTTCAGCTCATTCAGCATTGCTTCGGCAATGTCGTTCAGCTGCTTTCAGCGTTCACCCACATTTCCTGCTGGAAATGCTTGCTTTTTCTTTTTTTTTTGTAAAGACATTTTATTATTTTCCAAGCATAAACAATACAAAACACTGAAACAACCCCCCCCACCCTAACCCATCAGACAGCACAAGTAGTACAAAGTTAGACAAAGTTAGACAATAATAATAATAATACTAAACAAATAAATAAAAAATAATGACAGTAATAATAATACTAATAATAGAGCATAAAAAATGCGAAATAGTTAAATGTACTAAGCCTATGACATAGCTTGCTTTTTCTAGTTTCATCATGTTTTGTCTATGGTAAAATTAAAACGAAAGGTCTTCTCCCCCAGGCCATACCTCCGTGATGATGACTGTCAGATTAAGAAGCCTGTGACAGCCGCATTAAAGGTGTGTGTATTTGTGTGTTTGTGTGACTGCATGCTTTCGTGCTTGTGTGTACATACATGAAGACTGCATGGACAGTCACTTACAGTATACCCTCATCACCAAACCTGTATATGACACCAGTAAGGTTGATTTCCATTAAAAATATTCCCAGACCTTAAAAATTGAGTCATTTGAAAATGATTAAAGAATAACATGCCAGTGTGGGGCTGAGTTGCCACATCTCAGTCTGACTTAATGTCCTGTAGTTCTTATGAAAAGATAAAAATCCTTTGACTGTTTTTTTTTCCTTCTTTTTTTTCAGATTGTTAAGGGAAAGGAAAACAAGGCTCCAACTGATACTTTCCGATCTGGGGGCACTAAAGTTAAAACTTCAGCTGCTCAATCCACAAAACACCCTCCCAAAAGAGCCCTGGGTGTGTCTGACAAAGTGAATGTTAAAGAAAACATCCTGACTGGACAGCAGAAAGCCAAACATCCATCTTCAGTTGGTGACCCAGCAAAATTAGATATGAATCAAAACCCCGTGCTCAGACAAATGGATAATGTTGTTTCTTCCAAATCCAGTCGGAGTAGAGTTACTTATCCAAAAACACAGCCATCAGCCAACACGAATATGCAGTCTTCTAGCCAAGCCTCCTCCAAAACATCCGCTATTGGAAAATGTGACGCAAAGTCTAACTTGATGGGTCCAGGGAAAACAGTCGGCACCAGAATGAGTCTCGGCCCAGTTGTTAAAACCAAGACGGGCCTCATTCCTGCAGTGACTCAGCCAAGATATACACAGCAACATTTTCAGCATATCACTGCTACTGCAGCTCATACGTCCACTGCTTCTGTTAAAGTGCGACAGAACACGTCATCAACAATTTCTGTTTCCCAAAAGTCTTGCATGTCTTACAGGAAACCATTTCCTAACACTGTTAATGACAGAACCATTTCTTTGACTGCACGAGCTGGCATTAAAGTTCAAAATCAGAGCACGTCCAACTCAAAACCACTTCCTGGAAAACATCCTCAGCCATCTTGTCAAGTATCAAGCCATGGACTGAAATCAGTGCCAACCTCTAAGTGCACAGTAGCACCTGTTAAACTTCAGAGGAGAGGAGGGACGTCAAAAATAAATAAACCAACTGCCGAGCCCATAGACAGGGTAACAAAGCAGAAATCTGAGCGTGGTGGAGAGAAAAATGTAAAACCAAGCAAAGTTCCCAGCCAGACATCCCTGGAGACAACGAGAAGACCCATTTCCAAAGTGGTCAGACAAAAGGTCACGCAAGCTGCTGTGGCTGACTTGAGAGGGAAAACCAAGACGTATAAAGAGACACAAAGCAAGAAAGGACAAACTTCAACAAATGTCCCTCTGCCACTAACAGGCACGAAAAGAAGTGGTGCTCCAGTGATATCACAGACAGTGCCGCAGCCTGCCAGGACCATCAGCCTAACAGGCCGAGCAACAAACTCAAAGACGCCAAAGGTCTCGGTCAGGGCAATTCCCCAGACTGAAGTTAAAAAAATGACTGCTGACCAAGAGGAAAGAATGTAAGTAGCACCCGACAGCTTCTGGTAAACAAACAGCACGAAACCATCTTGTGGTACCACTGAATTACGGTAACTGTGTTAAGCGTTTGGGCCTGTGACATGAAACAGAAGCTACAACATTGCAGATCTGTCTCTACAAGATTTACAAGGAAAGATGCCCTTGGGGCATGAGAGTGAGACGCGTCTATTGGAATTGAATTTTCAGTCATGCACCCTGTGGCTGATGCATGAGTCAAGTCTGTACAATCAGTACGACACTCGTCTTTGCCTGTTGTTATGAAACGCAGCTTCAGTTTCTGAAGTTAGTGATGTGAGGATGGCTACTAAACTACTACACAGCGTAAATTACTTTTAAAAGTCGATAAGTGGCTATTACATTTGATTTCCATTTCTAGAAATAAATAAATAAATAAAATAAAAATCCTGTGGAAGTCAAAATATGATTAACAGCGACTTTTTGTCTTCTCTGGGAGTTATGAATCTGATTTCAGATTGGACCTCTTGGCATGTTCAGACTGTGCCTTTTTGTACATTGTTGACAATAAAGCATTCAGCAGTCGATCAAAATCAGCCTTGTAGGGCCAAAAAAAACTTCTTTTAATGCATTTAATACACAGCTGCTGATGTGTGGTCTGTGCGGATGAGACTGGGACTGGTTTCGCTCAGGTGCTTTAATTGCCCAACCTGACCTGAATCTTCATAACTTTATGCAATGCACTGCTGCTACGCAATGAACTGATTAGATAATTGCATAAATAAGGCGTTCTGATAAACAGCTTGATGAATGTATGGTATTTTGATTATCTAATGGAAAGATAAACAAATAGAGGTGAAGGCATAGATTTCCTGTTGTGTGTTGATGTGTGGTCTGACTTTTTAATTGTGTAAATAAGGTGTACTAGTGCGTGTGTGGTTTAAAAGTGATTAACAGGTTTTATGCAGCTTTAGCGGCCCTCATTTCTTCGAGCGCTCCGCTGTGCTGTCCAGTGAACTTAAAAATTAAGTTGTCAAACAAAATGTTAAATCTTAACTGCACCACCTACTCTGTTGTTTGGTTTCAAGGAGAAAACTGCAGGAGTGGCGGGAAGCCAGAGGGATTTCATACAAGCGTCCTCCAATGCCAGTGAAGCCTAAGACGAGGTGCAGTGTGGCCGTCCCACATCAGCCTTTCTGGACCACCATGAAGGAGGAGGACGAGGCTCACTCCCTTATCTGTGCTGTCGACAGGTCCCTGGACGATTGCATCAAATTACTTGGAGAGGTATTTGGATTGAAGTGAAGAAAATGTCCAAGTCCCCCCCCTCCCCCACATTGTTGGCATCTAATTTAATATCTCACTGTATTGACCTGTTATGTGGCGCACATATTTTTTTACGGCAATACTATACATGTACAGTGACTGGGCTCTGTAATCAGAGTGAAAATGAAGAGGTATAAAAGTAAGATAAGGTAGACGCTTTAAGTCGCTCATACTTTCCCGCAAGTGCTAGACAAGGTAATTGTTGACACCTTTACACAGTCCCTCTCGGAGGACATTGTGAGGTTTGATGCGAGGCGTCTTTGCGCCCACAGGGCTGCCCTCCAGACCAAGTGAAGGAGGTCGTGTCGCGGCTGCCGGCGGTGTCTCAGAAGTTCGCCAAATACTGGATCTGTCAGGCCCGTCTGAAGGAGCTGGAGGGGAACCTGGATGTCTTGCCCATGTTTGAAGAGGCTGTTCGTGTTGTGTTGGAGGTAAAACGTGACGCGCTGACATCAGACGTCATATGTCGTTGTGTAGGTGTGTCAGGTTGTCGGGTGGACCGACATTTTTAGCAGACGTTTAGGGTTGGGCTGCCAAGTTAGTGACTGTCTATTATGGCATGTTCACACAGCAACCGTCAGTTGGAATCAGTTAGAAATATTTTGGTCAGTGTCATTAAGTACAAGACTTGCTGAACTGCTGGTTTTATACAAATTAATTTTTTGTTACTGCAGCAGTTGCTTTATAATGTTAAGGACAGAATCTACAACAAACAACAGCTTCTCTTCTTCAACCTGGCTGAATGATGTTACTTCAAATTCTGACACACACTTTTATGTTGTCTTTCAATTGAAAATTAATGGTTCAATTTGAATGTTACTGTTAAGTTTCTTTGTTTCTTTTTCAATTTTAGCCAGTGGACGAGCTGCGGACAGTGGTGTTTGAGATTTTGAAGAAAAAGGATGACAACCAAGGTACATTCAGGGCTACAGCTACATGTGGTAGCTGAATCACATACCTTCCTGACCGTAAAAAAAAAAAAAAGTTTCCACAGAAGTCCCAGATTTCAGCCAGATTTTTCTGTTGTTCAGCAGTGAAATTTATTAAATAATTGCAAGTATGAGGTTTTAACCTTGGAATTTGTTTTTTTCCTTTTCAGGAGTTGAATCAAATGAGAAAAATGAAGACCAAATTCCAACAGATGAGAGCTCTCCCGAAAGTGTCAACAACCCAATGATGACCCCTAAACCCGTCAGAGCTCTCATCTGTGGGGAGAAAGGAGACTCATCGGTCGTCAAGTATAAGATCACTGTGACTCCTGGGTAGGTTTGACTCATTTGACTCCATTTCTCCTCTGTTGAGTTGAGTAAAAAACATTTCTTAGTGACAAGGAGCTGGATTTAAAAAAAAAAATAAGAATAAGAAAAAGGAACCAACCTGGGACGTATCTAACTGTCACGGCTAGTGTTAATCTGTAGTTAAGGTAAAATCCAGTTAGGGATGCATAATATTGGATTTTTGGTGATATCTGACGCGCATATACCTTCAAGCTCATTTTATCTGCACACGTAAATGCAAATATATGCACATCTTTTTTTCTTTTTTTTCCACTCGAGACGAACACCAAATATTAACCTGTTACTCTAATTGTGATGATGTACTGACAGATAAACACATTACTCATCAAATCGTAAATTGCGTTTTTATGTTCTGTTGTAGATACATAAAAGTACTTGTACTTTACAGCCAACACGTTGAAGCTCGCTAGCTGATGCACATTTAACAGTGTTGCACATGCATTGTGAACACATCACCCCATGAACCAGACACGTTGGCATACATTTTCATATCCGCAGGTAACTGGACAATACCAGCCAGTGCTGATAATATTGTGCATCCCTACATTAAATCTCTCAATCTATCTGATGATTCTCTCAATCTATGCATGCACAACCCATGTTGTTGACTTTGTCTACCTTTTGACTTTACCCTGAAACTCCAGTTATACTGTAAGTGATCTTTATGAAGTTTGATTAGGTGATGGGACGGGCATAATGAGAGGCTGTGTACCTCAGATCAGGTCCTGCAGATGATACAAGAACTGATGCTTCAGTACAAAGTCTGTGCCAATGTCCTGGATTTGAGTTGATTTCTATTGCTGTAGATGTCACAGGGAGATGTGATTCTTCCAGAACAGACAAAGGCAGTGTAATAACTCTTTATGCAATCCACTTTGAGGAGGGCAGGTATCGCAAACATCATAACAACATATAGAATAGCAGCATTAATTGGCATTAAGCATTAAGAGGTCTACTGCGACTTCCGGAAAGAGAAAAAAAAATCAGACAATCTGTTTGGAGATATTTTGTACGTGACGTGGATCATCAGGGAGAAAGTTAAAGACAACCAAAAGCCAGGGAATGAACAGTGTGTCAGCGCATTTGCAATGACCTGCGGATCTAAACACAAAGTTCAGGGTGAGTGAGTTTCAGTTGTTCACTTCATTTTAGTTTCATGTCGTTGATGTGTCCATGTCCAGAAATATGCCTCGTTTATGAATTGAGGTAGCTGCGGTTTGTTGTAACAAAGCTGTGCACACAACATTAGCTTAAGCTATCTTGCACAATATTTTCACCTTGTTGGTCAGTTTAAACAGTTTAAATTACTACGTGTGCATGTACGTGATTACTCCCACCAGCATTGTAATCTTGAAAATATCCTGTTACGTGTTGTGGCCGTCATTATCAAATCTTGAAATGTGTCCTTGTTTGAGAGAGAAGAACATTGTGAAGTCTCTCCTGCAAGGCAAGGCAGCTTTATTTATATAGCACATTTCATCTCAATGTACTTTACATAAAAATAAACTCAGCAAACAAAAACAAAACATTTAACAGGAAGAATTTTTAAAAATTAAAATTAAAAATAAAACTCCACACAGTAAAAAAAAAATGGAAACATTAAATTAAACAACATGCAATTAAAAGCAAGATTATTTTATTTATTAAGATATAAGGTTCTTTAAAAGGGCTCAGCCATAAGCACATGAAAAGAAAAGTGTTTTTAACCTGAATTTAAAAGCGCTTACAGTTTGGGCTGATTTCAGATTTGTGGGTATTTTGTCCCAGTTGTGTGCAGCATAACGGCAAAATGCTGCGTCACCATGTCCAGTTTGAATTCTGTGCTCTGAGTCAGTAGACCTCTGAGTCAGTAGACCTCAGACCTCTACTGGGCTTATACTAGTGATTCAACTTTAAAATTGGTTAGCATGTTAAAATTCATGTAACATGGAACTGATTTAAGTTTTTTAGAGACTAGATGAAGTTGAATATTACAATCGATTTGTCTTTGTTTCTTCAGTGGCCCCCCAAGCCAACAGAGAGAACCATCACGCGTGAACGGGCAGGAGGTTCGCTTTTTTACCCCGGTGAGACGTTCAGTGCGAATCGAGAGAGCCTCTCTCCGCTACCCCGCCTCCCTCCAAGAACATGACGTCTGTGTGACCTCCTACAATGACCTGATGTCCAAGACGGATGAAGAAAAATGCAAAGAGCAGGAGGATGTGGAAACCAGCCCTTCTACCAATGACACACCGATGTACATCTATAGACAGAACGAAGCCCTTAAAGACAAGGTGTTCGTCCAGCTATTCAGCGATTAAGGTATTAATCCTTGGGATGTGACAAAGTGAAACTGTGTCACATCTCGTTGTTTCTGTTTGTAAAGCTAGAACCTGATGTTTTAGGCAGTGAGGTGTTTTTTTTAAGTGACATTTGGTCACATTTTTCTTAAGAAATTATTGGGTTTATGCTATTGATCTCTGTTATTTTATTGCTTCAAATTTGTGTACATAATGAGGTAAAATAAATGGCTGTTTTTTTTTAAAAAAAAAGAAAAGAATACCTCAGACTGTATTAATCTTTCTTTGGCACACGTGACTCACCACACCACAGATGAACTCAGACTAAGATGATTTAGCAAAAAAAAAAAAAAGAGAGCCAGTTATTTGGATGCAGTCACAGTGGAATTTCACAGGTTATGTGCTAAAACAAATTCATGGTTCCATCATCAGTGCCTACTGAAACTACAAATGTGCAACTATGATGTAAAAGCATCACCACACCCTCGAATGACATCCAATTGTCAGCCCAGGACATAATAATAGATGGGAACTCCATGTAAAAGTGAATCATGTTGCATCTTGACACAATACTTGGACCACCCCTGATAAGAATAAGCATCATCCAATAACAACAAACCAACCACAATGCAGTGTAATACACTTTATCGTGTTGTTGAGTCATCAGTCAATCAGAAGCAACAACAAAAAACAAACAACAAGCAAGACAATGCCATAAGTTTATGCACTGTCCAAACACTTTATGTAGATTTTGTTTTCAACCCATTTGTATCCAAGTGTTTGTGTGGTCATAGGAACTTTGAAATGAAATGCTGTTGCGAACAACCAATCTCTGTGATGTAGCATAATTTCTCTTATCAGATGGAGATGATAGGCTGCCTGGATCTAGTGCTGGATTGAAGTGTACACAATGTGTGCACGGTCTATGTTGAGGTTTTGGGTTTGGCCCAGAGCCCGGAGTACCTGTATGAAGGAAAATCCCTCGAAACTGGTCGAAATCAAGTCTTGGCTTGATGCAACAGATTAAAGCTGTGCCCTCATATGATCGCACGAAACACCTGTTAAGATATTTCGAAAGTTGTCAAAAAATCTGTTAAAACAACAACAACATGATGACAGTTAAGATAACACCTGTTACTCATTTCCTCACAATGTCTTCCTCGTATGCTTTCTCTTTCACATGGACTGGAGGCCAAGTCTTTGAAAGACAGGGTATCCAAGTCAGTCAAACACTTGTCTGCTTTAAACATACAATAAAAGCATTCAAGACAATGCAGCAGATGATAGATGTGTGTTACAACTGTATTTGATGCCGTAACAAAAAATCAGTTTGAATTGATAAAATAATGTACTCTTGACATTCAAAGTGAAACAACAATATTCACTACAAGATCCTCTCACTGGGCTGCCATGGACCCGTTGATATTACTAGGTTGTAAAAGTGTCATTTAGATCGTCACGTAATCATGTGATCGCGTGTTTATCATACGTCTTTTTTTTAACTACTATAATACATCTTTTACTGACTTATTCTCTTTATCACCACACAAAACACCATGTGTTTCCAAGGACTATTTCCTTTCAATTGTTCCTGTTTGCAAATGATTAGTCAGCCTATTTGTGGTATTTTTGTGATCCACCAATGGGAATTAAACTACCGTCTTTTGAGGGGGGGTAACAGTACCATTTGGATTGAGCTTGCATGGCACTGTCTTAATTGCAAGTCAGTGCCATTTATTCAGTGGCAAATCACAGCAGCAGCTATCTCAAGGTACTTTATTATAAACAGAAAAGTCTAAACCTTCTCCATCCTCTTTATAAAAATAGTATTAACAGTGCCAATAGATCCCACCAAAGGAGAAAGAGAAAACAAATGGTTAGGATGATGCAGTTATTTACAAATACCTTGTCGGCAGGACAACCTGGCCTAAACTATCACTAACGAGTCCAATTAAATAAATCGAAATGTATTCACTCACTTGAGTGTTTTGTGTGTCCATCACGTCTTAATAATGATGACCCGATGACCCCTGCTATGGAGGGAACAATCAGTTCTGGGTATGAAAGCAAGTTTTAACATGTCTGTGAACAGATTTTGTAACATTGCAACATGGATTAGGTTCAAAGATACGCGCAGTGCAAGTGTAATGGGTTTACATGTATTGACACGTACGGTAGTATTTTCTTTGTAATACTGATTACATTGCATTGTGCATGCATTTTTGTGAGTATTGTATTCAACTTTGTGACAAATATTGTACTTTTCCTGCTTACATCATCATACCATTGAACAAGGAGCTGATAAAATCACACAGTAACAACATTGCAACATCAATTCACCAATCTGAATGACTCCTCATCAATTATGTCCCATTTTGGATCAACATGTAATCGCTATTTTAACATTACACTCTGAGTAACGCATGTCACCTGCAATTCTCCATTTGTGTCGTCGTAGTCATCGATAAATCATTTAACAGCAAGTGCAGACAAGCTCTGGGTTTCTGACTGTTATTCCTCACATCCAAGATAAAAAGTAATAAAATATATCCCTTGATAAAATAGTTGATAAACTTGATTTGTGCATTAGAAGCTACTAAAAGCTCAACAGCTATAACCTGTGTAGTAGTCAGACAAGTTAGACATCGAGAACTGGCCTCAAGACATATGCAACCTGCATTTCTTTAACCCCTTCACTTCCACTTTGTCCCCATTTTGTAAATGAATGTGTAGTTAAATGGCACACAATAGACATGTATATACGTGGTAATTTGTACAGCTCCAGCTTTAAAATTGTGTGTGTATATTACTTTTTCATTGATTTAGTGAATTATATCTGGATCACTCATTCATTCATTCATTCATTCATTTTCTATACCGCTTATCCTCACCCAGGGTCACAGGTGAGCTGGATCCTATCTCAGATCATTTAGGATGAACCCAGTTGTCGAAGTCTTACACCCACCATCTGCCCTGAACTTGATAAATCCCCCCCCCCCCCTG
>OMNW01001109.1:1357-13582 GCA_900303245.1 Selene dorsalis | reverse complement strand
CCCCCCCCTGCACGATACAGATGGGTTTGTTTGGTCAGAGAGCTACGGAAGAGTATTAGGGCCACTCGTGTATGTTCGTGTGCATCTGATCCACTGGACTGGAGAGGAAATGTTGACTTTATTCTCGACTTTTAAACTTTCTTATTTTTTCCCCTAAGTGCATAATGGGAAAAAAGAAGTCTACATCCTCTCATTCTTTTTTTTATGGGTGGCCCTAATACTGTTCCGTAGAGATTAGACCAAGACCAGAGACGGGCGTTTGTTGTTTGTTTTGTTTTTTTCCTTCATTGTGCCCCACTCATTGTGTTATCCCGGACCTGCACACAGTTTACAGACCATTAAATACACATCTGGTGTCAGTATCGATAGGTACAGAAGGATGGTTAGATTAGAGCTACGGATTTCAGGGCTGGATTTCATAACATCCCGGTTTCTGGATTCGACCACGTGCAAGTTTGTGTTTAATTCGTAGACGCGTTCACGGTCCGTCTCACGTCACAAAGGCTGGGGACGCGCTCACGTAGTGCTCGCGTCAGTGGGCTGGTCTGTCTGCATAAATAAGGGCTCCTACCTCTCTGCAGCACGCTCGAATACAAGATTCATCTTCAATCAACCTGAACTGCAACTTCGCAACTTATCAAGACTCTCGTCGACGGTAAGCGATTGTTGTTATTCTTCATACATGCACATTGGCTCTGCTTTCATCGTCTTCCCTGTGATGTCTGTGGTGTCACCTGTTAAAATGTGTGTTAAATTAAACGTGACAGAGTTAATGTGACTTCTACCCTGTTGCATTGCATCGATTTTTTTTTTTGCAGCTCAAATTAGTGGTCAAATTTAATGCGAAATGTTGCCGACCCCTGGTGTAGGGCCAAAAAAATAAGGCTTTCTTTCTTAGGCTTCATTAAGAGCTATTGCAGATTGCGTTTCTGACTCAGGTTGTTTCTGTTGTCTTCTGTCAGACCGCAGCTGAGGAGACAATATGGTGGAGACAAAATGCAGAAAGATCATCCTGAAGGCTGAGACGGGAAAATATGTGTCACTCAAGAAAAGGAAAACGGGTTGGTGGCTGTGTGTTGAGGAGCTTCAAAATTGTGAAGGTACAGCTCTTTGTAATGATCATTACTACCACCATTTTAAAGTAACAAATCAGTTAAAGTGATGCTTGACAAATGATTCATGCAGTTGTATTAATTTCTGTATTTATATATTGATTCGGTTAAAGTCTTACTAATTAAATCAATTTGCTCTTTGCAGTGACTAGCACTGTTTAGATTTTGAATGATTCTGGATCATGGTGTAAAATGTTGAACACAGTTAATATGTTCTTTTGTTTCTATTGGTAGTGCACAAGCTTGCCCTGTGGGTATATGAGAAACAAAACACAAAGAAAAACACTTTGGCTTTTGTCTGGGACAATGCAGATACTTACTACTCCCCGAAGGTGATTGATAACAAACTTCAGGTAAATATGAACATTTCAAATACAAACATTTTCACACAAAGCCATCGAAGAGGGCCTTGTGTCTGCTGAGGGCTGATTTCTGCATAGTCAAGCAAACTACTTTTTTTTTTTGTTGCCACTTTTTAACTCGATAGAGTGTAATTTTGGAAACATAACCACCTGACATCAGTTAAGGCCTGACTGCAGCAGGTTAAGGGAAAAATACCTGACATAATTATTATATGAGCTTATTGCTGACTGCTAAACAGGCAAAACATTGCTTAACATTTTCCCTTTGTGTTCACAGATGGAGATGCTAAACACCAATTCCCCTCAAAAATATTTAAACGAGAACTGGAACGTCAGTCACTGGTTCGTGATGGTAGGCGCCCACTGTGATGATTTCTATGGCCTGGCATCTGTTGCCAGCCCGGAAAATCACCTCTCCATTTCAGAAGACATGACACTCGAAATCAGTGTGAACAACACCAAGTGGGGTCAGTTCAAGGATGGACAGCAATGACAGGTCTGTTTTTTCATCATTCACACCAAATTTATTTTGTATTATATTTTCATATTTACTCTATTGCATCTACTTTTTAATGTGCTCCTGCCACAGATACAAAGGGATTCAGAAAGGATGATAAACAGAACTAACTGCTTTTACTTGAAATTGTTTCCTCAGCTTTAAAGTAAAAAATTTACTAGTCAGTGAGGAGTTCTAATGAATGTGAACTGTATATATACCGTATATTGGCAGAAGTGACCAGCAGAGAGTTGGTAATGTTGGCAACACAGTCAGTTGCCCAAGAAAGCCCCTCATGCATTTAAAACGCCGGGCCCCCTTTTATTAAGTGTGTGGATCAAGTGGCTTGTTGCTAGGACCCAGGGACACAGGGACTCATGCCAAACGTCTTAGTTCAGCGCAGCAGCATGCGTTACAAAGCACTGAGCACACAAAGCTGATGAGGATGAGGTTAATGATGAAGACCAGACAACAGTTGATGGTAATACAAGTGATTGGGAATAAACTGTGTAAACATGGTTGACAGACGAAGCCCCTGTTGTTTGGTTACCTTAAGTTAATGCTGAACGTACCACTTCACCACTTTTCTGAATTAGATCATTCATTATTATAAGTTTACAATGATTCTCATTAAAAGAGACTCCCCCCCTTTGTTGTGCCACATCTTTCATCTCGTTCATGCAATCACTGTCTAAGTTTCTGGTTCTGCCTGTTTGTTTAAAAACTGGCCCTTACCTTCCATTTCTGTGTCTTGTTTTTTTTGTGCAGGATTGTGCAGCTGCTTGTTGAAAGACTTCCACTGGATCTGCAGCTCTGGAACAAAAACACAATGCCTGTTCTCAATAGATAAGGTGGCGGTCTTGCAATGCATCATTGCACATGTATAACCTCGGTACTGGGGACTTAGTTATCCTTTATTTATAATCCTAAGATCAAAAAATACTATGCACTTCCTATGAACTGTAATGTAATATTTCTTTTTTGTTAAACCTGCCTGTGATAAATGATATATGTTATATGTACTCTTTATTTATTTATTCAGATTCAGACTCCACGTCATGTGTAACTGATCTACATGTATAGGTGAAGTATCTCTATAATGTGATGGTGCTCCTCAAATAGCTCTGACATGTATTGGGCAAAGGGGATTTTCTTACTTTTATATTTTTGTCCATGTCAACTGCATATCTTTGGAGAAGGTGTTGGTTTTTTAACCAACTGTTTATTCGGTCCAGTAACAGTAGTTACGGTGTTCATGTTTCATAACCATTCGTGGCTGGCAGTGATTCCGACCCAGCTTGATCAAAACCACCTGATTCAGACTTTGAATTTAAATCTTCGACATCGGTTGTTTTCATGGACTTTAGTCTTTGGACAGAAGTGCATGATTTACCAGCGTTTAGCAGATAACATCTGAAACTGATAAATCCACTCAGACTAAAGAGAATTATGGTTCTGACTCTTGGAAGTTTATTCCATGGTAATGGTTTCTTTGTCATTTCCTCTCTTGCTAGTGTAAGAAGGGAAATGCTTTACTGTATATATGATAATATATAAATATATATATGTATGTGTTTACATATACACGTGTTTCTGTATTTTTATTTTTAATAAATCATATATTTTGAAGTTACTTGCGCCTTCATTCATCAATTTTTGCATTCAAACTGTTCATAAACCATGCATGTGGTTATTTAAAAGTAAAATGGGGGTCCATCATACAGACCAATAAAGTATAAGTGATTAAGCAAAGATTATGAAATCAAGAGGATAAAGAAAAACAGTGCAACTGAACTTTTAAACACGGCTCCATTGCTGGAAGATCTGGTAGAAGCTGTATCATACAGAGAGGGTGTTTTCATAGTGTGTCGACCTTCACCGAGGGCAACACTGGGTTTATTAGTATAGCGAGGATTTTTATTAACACCCGTCAGTGTTACAGTAATACACAGTCTCAAAATGAAAAAAATGTGAAGTTACCTTGTGGACAGTTTCTTGCTTTAGAAATTGTGGAGCTGAGGGAATGGATACGATAACAAAAAGCGATGAGCAGCTTAAAGGAAACAAGGCAGCATTAACAGTGTTTGCAAACACTATTTCCATGAACTAATACTACAACATTTTACTTGTTTTGAACGTTGGCGTCTGTGCAGCTGCAGCTGACCGGAGCGATCACATTGACTACCCATGCCTCGACACGCTTCTTTCTGCTTCTTGCTGTGGTTAACTATGAAAATATTATGATAATGATAAGAAGAAAGATGGTTTGTGAAACAGGTAATGTGGGTTAGTCAACAACAACTACAACCTCAGTGCTACCTGTTGCTTCAACATGAATTAAAATAGCATGGCCTACCTCTGGGAAATTCACAGAGATAAGCACTAGACGTTTGGTGAAAGAAGTGCACAGTTTACAAAAGTTTTGGTATTAGCTTCGGTTATCTTTTCCACGTGTCACATTCTGACATTTAATTTCCCCTATGACATATAATGAAAAGTCAATCACAGATCATGGCTGTAATGTGGTCCCCTGCTTTGCTCATCCTTGACACTAACTAGATGTGTAAAGTTTGTACTTTATTTGTACCTTCTTATCTATAAGATCCTGGGTATGATAGCAGTGGCTCCATCTAGACATCAGCAATCTGAATTGATGTTGTCTCTGAACAGAGGAAAGGTGTGGTGCATCTGTTGTGTTTTTGGCCACACAAGCATTTCAAGGGAAAGTTTTAGTGTCCCCTTTCTGCCCCAACGTCAATAAAAGCACAGAGCATTGTTTTATGTTCTTGAGGATACACAACTTGATTGATTTCACCGCTTGGTCAGTGAATTGTTTTATGAACAGTCGCATGTTTGATCTGGCAGATATTTGAAATTCCTGAGCGCCACGCCTCAGTGTTACCTGTTCTTACATAAACATGAATTGGTTAATATCAGCTCATCGACAAATTGAAGTTTAGGCTCTGGTCCATACTAGAGCAAGTTCAGAAAAAGTAATAAACACTGGAAGTTCACCAAAAGTTCACTTGAAAAACGAGTGTGCAAAACATGCAAACAGATCGGATTATCTTTCCTGTGCAGCGCGTGTCACGTTTTATCGTTTCATTTCGGAAATGCCATTTAAAAAAAAGGTCAGGGTTGGTACAAAACGCCCACACACAATGTAAGACGCTGTCATTAAGATGAAAAGTGTATGGTTTATGGAAAGTGAAAAGTTGGTCATTAACCATTAACACGCTGAATACTGACAATGTCTTCTCAACACACTCAGCATCAATTGCTTGTGCAAATCCCTCCCAAAACAACCTCAGTTGGCTGTAGTGACGGGGACTATTCTTAATGAAAGTCGATGTATGTTCAACCAGCATGATAAAGGTCGCCTTAGATTACCTTTAATACGACTAAACAGCAAACTGAGACAGCAAAATACAACACCACCAACACCAACACTGCCACCTGATTGGTAACATGGCTTTGTGTCCTTTTGGAGACACAAAGCCATGTTACTGAGTATCAAAAATACCAACTTGGGTAAATAATTGACAATTTGTTTGCATAGTCAGGAGTGCCAGGGCATGTTTATGTGGGTGGTTGTAGAGATAAGAAAGAGACTTGGCTATTGTCTCCCTACAAAATTCACCACAAGGAAACCACAATCAATTCAGGGATTAACTCTTCTTTTAAGTTTTTTTTTTTAAAGTATATTTTTTGGGCGTTTTGCCTTTATTTGATAGTACAGTTTGAGAGAGACAGGAGATGGGGAGCCAGAGAGAGGGGGAATGACACACAGCAAAGGGCCGCCTGATGCGGGATTCGATCCGGGGCCGGCTGCAGCGAGGACTATAGCCTCTGTATATGGGGCGCCTGCTCTACCCACTGAGCCACCTGACACCTCCTACCCACTGAGCCACCTGACGCCCCCTCTTCTTTTAAGTTAAACAAAAAAATCTAATTATCATCGAGGTTCAGATAATTAGACACATTCCAAACAAATATATATCCACAAGAAATTCAACTCAAGTTCAAGGTCAAATTAATATTACCATGACACATGCGCTGATTTCAAGCAAAAATCATAAACGACCAGTTCAATAAATCAGTAAGTCCTTTAGTGATCAGTGTGTGTGTGGGTGTATGGGTGTGTGCATGTATTGATGAATCATTGCAACTGAAGTCAGAGGGGGAGAATTAGGGGATGAGGGGGGTGAACTGGGTAGCCAGCTGGAGAAGCCTGGAGGGGGGTCGAGACTTTCGGCCTGTTCCGTGGAGCTCAATGTTCCTGTCCTTTAGCCAATCCTTTGTTGTGCCACCTCCAGTTCACTCAGAGTATTCAGGTCTTGATCGCAGATCTGGTTTCTTTTCTTTTGCTTTCTTTTCTTGCCTCACTTCTCACACTGTCTCTGCTTCAGCCTCCGCCAATAGAAAAAGCCAGTACCTCACTGGCCCTTTACTGCACGTCGTCCTACCATCTGGCCTCTCCCTGACTTTCCTGTCAATTGCAGAATAAAATAAACAAAACATATAAATCTGGGTGGAGCTGTTTTGCAGATTGCTCCCTTGAACATCTACACATCAACAAACAATTTCATTTGCATCTGTTTTCACTTAATCGTGTCATCTTGAACTGGTTTTTCTGACCCCAGACAAAGAACTGACAAAGTGTCGTCATAGTCAAATCACTGCTGTGTGCCACTGCAGCACGGCTCATTCATTCATTAGGTATTTGCTATTGCTAATAACAGTGTTTTCGTATTTCCAAATCGTCCAAACTAAATGACTTGTTGGACAAAGTTCAGCTCCCACAGGCAGAGCACAGAGTGAATGAGCTGCGCTGCGGTGGTCCACGGCAGGCATCTAGGTCGAAGGTCAGTGAAAAACCATGTAAAACAACCCTGGATGACAATAACAAAGCAACTCCAAACCACTCTGTACTCTCAGGGAATAGTGCTGGTGATTCATAACAAAATACTGGTGAAATGAATGAGGTTCACGTTAGATAATGTCTTATTTAGAGGCTGCATCGACGACGCCTCAACAACTCCCATTATATGGATATACGCGGATCTTGAATGGATCTAAATATCATCCGAATGACTCCGAGTTACGCCAAAATTGTACGGGTGAGTAAATGAACGTATTTTATGCTAGAAATAATCTCCAAGTTGCAACAAACAGAACTTCTCCTCTAAAAGCATGTCAAAGTCGTGAGCCCACAAAACTCCCTGTTAGTGCTCTCGGCTTGCAGGACCCAACCCTTTAATGAGCAAGGTTTTTCATTTCATACCAATGCACATGGGATTAGTCCTGACCATTACTGCAGAAAGTCACAGTGCTCTAATTCAACAGCTATGTGTTGTCTGAAAACATCAGCTGACGAGCTGAGGAGGCCTGTGTGCAAGACACTCGAGCAAACCTTCAAAAAGTAAAGAATGATAAGGAAAGAACGGTGAGAAAGCAAAGGGAGGGACATATTTCTGAAGATACAAATCCAGCATGATAGTTCTCATCCTGACACAAGGCAACATAACATAACATACGCAGACATAACTTCCCTAACATCTGCAACATTGAAACATTAAAGGCAGCATTGAGGAAACATTTGTTTTACCTCAAAGCGGTTCTGTGGAAAGGGAAGCTATTTTGCTTTCAAAGCAGAATGCAGTGACTAATTACATCTTGTGCAACAGATTATCAAAGAGGACAGCAGTGAACAACACTTTTGACATTTTTTGTGATTTCCCCTCTGAAATTTCTCAACAACTTCCTCTCACACTGTGAAGACCCATGGCCTATTTTCCTGAGGCCTCACTCTGAGCAGCTGAGTGCCATTCAGTGCTTCACTGCAGGTGAGGTCTGCAGGTTGTGTAGTGCAAGCCCTTCGTTTGTCTGATCTCTGCTGCCTGCATGTGGCCTTAATGTGCTATTACCACTCTGGCCAGTGATCAGTTCAGTATTCTGCATCATGAGTGAACCCTTGCAGCAGGGAAAATTGCATTATTGCATCATCATTGCAGGGGGTACAACAAAGAAGAGGTTACCTCCTGGGGTTTTGCATCGGAAAACATTTGTAGATGTTCAAGGAGAGGTCTTTTATAATCTGCTGACAGACTTTGTGGCAAAGTTTGCTCGTCTGCATGCTGCTTTATTTATCTCCCAAACCTATAAGCTGAGCCAGCCTCATTGATGTTAAATGTAGTTTTTTTTGCGGGGGGACATATTATCAATTTTGCGGTTAAAGTCAGCAGACAGCAGCCGTGAGCACAATAATATTTTTGGATCCTGTTTTCTTGAGATAACAGTTCAATTATCTGTAAATCTCAGGAGGATAACAAAGACATTTCCTGGTGAAAATAACTTGTTCTGTCTCTGTTTTGTCAGAGATGGTAAGAAAATGATCCTGTTACGAGGAAACATCATTGTTATTCCTAGATAACCAGATCGTGATCATGATCCCTTTGATAACAGGGTAAAATAATATTTCTGCAAACAATAATGAATTTGTTCCTGTGGCATTCAGGGTTATTGACGTCATTTTTTTTAATGGAAATCCTTATTTGTGTGTGCTGGTGTTGCGACCTCTTTTGATCCTGTACCTCCAGTGGTTTCGGGGCTCGCTTATTTGGGGGGCAGTTGCAGCCTCAAATCATCTTTGTAACCTGGCATAATTTTTGCCAAAGTTTTGTGTCAGTTGAGCACAAAGGAAAGAGAAAGATGACAATAGAAACAGGGGCAGTCCCTCTTGGAGAAATGTTGAAGTATACAGGGAGATGAAGAGGGATACAGGGACAGAAAGGGGCGATAGTGATGTTCAAGAGTGTATGTGTGTGTGTGTGTGTGTGTGCATCACGCGCTGTGCTGCATCCCTCAGTGGTTCGGCTCTGTGAAATCGAGCTGATCATTTCCTCCTTTCATTTGTGGGATTAGGATGGCGCTGTGTCATGCGCGTAGAAAATGTACAGTTTGCCTGAGCGCGCAGCAGAGAACATTCCTTACACATGGCAACACTGGCTAAAAATAGCTCACAAGCCCTCACATTCACCACTACAGGATATTTGCTCAGCAGGCGTGGGATCCCCAGTCACTTGGGTCCAGATTTGATATATCTTGTCTCCTTGGTTACCTCGTACTTTCCTCTTTGTCGTCTTCCTCAAACCTCTCATGATCAGCTCTGTCCTCTTTGACCTATTTCCCTGCTGCTTGCTGCTCTGCCTTTTTTTTTTTTTTTTTGCCTCTTTTTTGGGTCTCACAAATAAGCCGCTGATGGATTTTATCTGGCAGTGTAAGCAGGAAAACCAGCAGGAGGGAAAACCCTTTTGCCAATTCAGAGAGTCCCCAGTCTCAGTCCTCCTTATGCTTACTCACTGAAGTACTTCCCAGTTCATTGATTTGCTTGGTGCATCTCAGAGATAGTTGTTCAGCTTGTGGTTTGGAGAGAGATTCTTAAATTGGTCTTTTCTGCTCTGTAGTTCCTTTTGATCTTTATAAGCACGAGCCACTTCGTTATTTTGTAATTCAGTCTTTAGTTAATCGGGCAGTCTCACTGAGATGAAGACACACTATCCGAGAGAGAACTGTGAACGAGGAACGATCAGCAAAACAAAGACAGGATCATTACTCATTAGGAGGAAGAAACAAGGAATTGAGGAAAAACAGGAAAAAGAATCATGAAAAAAAAAAACATCAGACGGCACTTAAAATATCAAAAGGAAGTGTAAGATTAGTGCAAGGACGTTGTTCATATTTCATTCCATTTAATGGTAGATGAAACCAGTTTTACCGACAGCGGTGCGAGCATGAGCGTTATTAAGGGTTAAATAGTTACTGGGTCTTGCACTCTAGATACAAAGGAATGTAATGTAATACAATGGAAGCTTTATACGAGTAGAGACTTAAAGAGGAACTATTCAACATTTTTACCTGAATCAAACAGCTTCAGAGTAATTGTGGTGATGATTAAATGACTTGTTACGGGGAGAACGGAAACTTTCTGCCTTCCACATAACGTCTCTTGGCTGGAAACCAACCTTGCAAGATCATCATCTATGACCTGGTGCCCCAGCGCTCACCTCAGTGGCACCGCCACACAAACACGCCCCGTAACCCAATAACTTTTTCACATTATCATCATCAGCTGAAACAGGGAGTTTAGTGCAACCGACTCTGTCTGGACTTTGTTACACCATCGAGATTACACATATTTAGTCTGTGTCCTGAGAGGAAAGGGAGGGACACTATGGACTGTGAAAAGTAATTGATACCATTATCAAATTGCTTTGTGCAAAGTCAGTGGCATAGCATTGTCTTTTCCTCCTTTAACAAGGCAAAACATGTGGTTTCATTGTTTGCAACATGCAGCAGCATCTCTGTGCAGCAGGATGCAGCAGCTCCACTAGAAACCTCTGACCCAATGACACAGTTCAGTCAACGCTGGCTCGCAAAACAATGTAGTTTGGCTTGAGCTTCGTATCGCTCTCTCTTGCTCAGTAAGAAGTGAAACCACTATACAGTGAAATGGATTTCAAGCCCTGATTTGAATCTAATCATGTGCTGCCTTGTGATCCCAAAGCTGCTTCACAATACTTTTCTCACAGCTTTCATTTGTTTGGCCGTCCATCACACAAAATATCTGTGATGGTCAAGAGTAAACAATGAAATGAAATGTCTCACTGTACTCAAACGGACAAAGGCGCTGCTGATTATAAATAACTTTCATTTAAATTGGTAATGCTGTGCCCTTGTCATCTAGATTGGGAAGAAAAGAGCTTCATGTTTATCATCTGAGTGTTTGTATAACCCGAGACAGTTGTGTAATAGCAGAGTTGCTTGTATAACGGTTGAAATTACTGTACTTATATATATCAGGTTATCCACCACGTTTGGCTCTAAGGGCACTGACCGGCAGTGTCCGTCTGGTGTGATGTGTCCCTGTTTGTTTGCTTTTTCAGATACTTCTGTATTGTTCAATGCCAAGACTGATATTTTGGAGATGTCAGAAAGATTTAACTGTCCCGGTCTTGCAAATGTGATTTATCAGTGGCACCTTAAGTCTGAAACTAGAGTGGCCAGACATACAGTTATATGCAGTTACAGTGTTGGTTGATCCACTTTTAACAGCTGTCAGATGGATTGCACTTATTGAACTATTTATCAGGTTAAAAGAAAGTCTGTTTGCCAAAATATTGATCTTTGTCAGGCGAATAAACAAATGAAAAAACCACGAAAGATGTTTTTACAGCAGTTTGGAGGATAGTTTCAGAAATTTTCAAGTTTGTCTTAAACTTGGACCTTATTTCTAGCATAAAATACGTTCATTTACTCACCCGAACAACTTTGGTGTAACTTGGAGTCCTTCGGAAGATATTTAGATCCACTCGCGATCTACGTATATCCATATAACGGGAGTTGTTGGGGCGACGATGCAGCGTCTAACTAAGACATTATCTGCTGTGAAACTCCTTCATTTCACCAATATGTTGTTATGAATCACCAGCACTATTCCCCTGTGAGCTCGGAGCGGCTTGGAGTTGTGTTGTTGTTGTCATCCGGGGTTTTTACACGGCTTTTCACTGACCTACGACCTTGATGACGTCACTTCCGTGCCACTGCCGAGGTCGTAGGTCAGTGAAAAGCCCGTCAGACTTTCATTGACATTGTAACATTATTTAACATGAAGTCTTTATTCTGTGTAAAAATGTAAACCAAACATCATCAGTCTGAGGGTCTACTAGAAGCAGATTTGATTTTTTTTGATACAGTTTACAGCTTTATTAGCTTTTGTTTGTTTGTTTTACACATCATCGGCAGCTCATGTGTGTTTGTCTCATCGCAGTCGACCTCGTTGTCTGTAAAGTGTGATGATCAGCGCGTGGGGAACGTGACGACTTATGGATGAGGGGAGTGTGTGAAAATGGGTTTAAACTGCAGACAATGTGATGTGAGAGGCGGAGGCAGAGGCGTTCACAGGCATCAGGTACATTCAGCCGCCCACCAGCTCATAGGGATCCCAGTTCGCAGCCTTTTGTGGGTCGCCTGCTCTGAATGATGGATGGGCAGCTTAGTGTGGCTCGTATCTGTGGAGCAGGCCGTCAGGACACCAGGGCCATGTGCAATAATCCCTTCTTTCACTGGCACTCGGCTCAGTGTGGTATTACATGCCCTTGAGCTGTCCTCTCTCTCTCTCTCTCTCTCTCTCTCTCTCTCTCTCTCTCCACGCACGCACATTAATGCTCTGTCCTTTTTCATTTTTCCCCTTTAC
>OMNW01001108.1:12386-25889 GCA_900303245.1 Selene dorsalis | reverse complement strand
CCCCCCCACAAATATTTTAATGGAGCTAGTCATTTACATATAAAATCCCAAAATACATTAGTGAACCCCACTACAGTATGTGGATTTATTCATTTTGAGACTGATGTGACTCCATTATAGCACAACTTGCTCATTTAACTATTATATGGCATTTCCAGTGGATACAGAACATTCACACACACACACACACAGAGAATCCATATTGCATTTTACAGAGCCAGCCCTGGAGTATTGGTCTGTATAAATACATTGTAATATAGAGGAGGAAACCAGGAAACCAATAACCTTCAGCCACACAGTTACTGACGACACTGAGAGTTGCTTCGTTCCTTTACACGGCTGTAATCTGCTCCACATGAGAGAATCTACCCGCTAAAAAAACAGTCGTGAGGTGATAAACAATTTGAAACTAGGTTGAAGTGAATGTTGGGAAATAAAAGAGAACAAACACCTCACAGTTCCCACTTAATTCAACATGACAGAGAACTGCAATGCTGAGATAGAGAGCGATGAGGCCGGCGCATATTCTCTAATAAAACAAACAGCTCCCAGAATAAAAAATGGAAAATGACAAAACTGAATTGAAATAGCATTTCTACAGCAGTAGCAGTCCCACGCCGCCGCCGCCTGGTAAACACTGTTTATTTCCATAAAACTTGGCTGGAGATCAGGAACGCTGGAGACACACACACACACTGCAACCGTGGTGTGTTTGATGAAGAGGGCTGCTGGGTTTAAGTTACGACTTCTGATATGAACCAGCATGAATCTCCTGTATTTACAAACGCATACACACACACAGTCATGACTGAAAAGTGGCTCAGCAGGTGCAGCAGGTCGTTCACTAATTAGGGTGATTGTGAGTAGTGGTGTAAAGCGCTTTGATTGACTGTTAAGACTAGATAATCCTTCTGTGGAAATAAAGGCCATTCACCATTTGCACACAAACCACACACACACACACATCCACACACACATACTCTTGCACAGGTGTTTTCCTTTTTTATTGTTATGAAGTGTTTGAGTTGATAGGGGGATTAGAAACACAGTAAATTTTGTGATGAGTGCTTGTATTTATTAATCATAGTAGTTGCACAATATATTTTGGTCCAGATGTTCCAGATGCAAAACTTTTCTGATTTACACATCAATCTGAAGACACAGAAACAGAGATTTTTCATACTGATGCAGAAGCTGTTGTTATTTACGGCTCCAACTCAACAGTAAAACATCTTTATATTAACTAATAACCCTTAGTTTAATTTGATCTGATGTATTACTCAGGGACGGTGCAGAATAATCAGCGTCACTGTAAACGTGTTGGTGTTCGCCAGCTGGCGGATCTCCAGCTGCAGACCTGAGGCCAGATGTTTCCACAACCGTCAACACATCGAGACATTCAGCGACAACAACAAAGAGACTCAGCACCAAAACAACTTCAGGCGGAGAAATGCTGGGACACTGATACAACAACAACACACACTGAGTCATTACACAGAACTGAGCAACAACAACAACACACACACACTGTTGGTCCCACACTGACACACACAGCAGCAATAAACCATCAACATGTTGATCAACTAAATTGTTAAATGAGTCAGAAGTTAGTGAAGTGGATTTAAACCAGAGACTCATAAAACAGTGTCACATAAAGATACTACAGAACTGTGAGAGACATATTGATCAGTGTTTCATACTGACATATGTATCTGTGCAGGTGGTGAACTGATCATTTGGTGACCTGGTGACCTGAGGGTCGTCAGGTCAGCCAGTGTTGCTTCTACCGTGGCAGTCACTTCTTTGGCGTGCTTTGATTATGGCCATCATTACTAATAATTATTAATGATTATCCACTATTGTTGAGCCACATGATTTTTGTCTCATTGTGTTTAGAGAGAGAGAGGTAGGGAGCACACTGGAAAGTGCTGTTTTTCTTCACCTGATGCTTTGTCTGCGCCTGGACTGTAATTCACATGTAGCCCTGTTTCTTCCTTAATCACATACAATTATGAAAAGGGTTAATTGAGCAGACTTTTTTTAGTTTTTTTGGTGAGTCACTGTGTGGCACACTCGTAGTACAGTTGTTAACACTATCGCCTCACAGCAATAAGGTTCATGGTCTGATCCATGAATTTGCATGTTGTTGCGCACATTAGGTTGACTGGCAGCTCTAGGTGTGAATGTGAGTGTGTTTGTCTTTATATATTGGCCTTGTGATAGACTAGTGGTTGTCCAGGTGTACCCCATCCTCGCCCTAAATCAGCTGGGATTGGCTCCGCCTCCCCACCACCACCACCACCACCAGCCTCCACAGATAAGCAGTGTAGACAATGGATGGATGGTCAGTAGCAGACTTTAGAGGTTTCCTCCCAGGGGAGGCTGAATGTCTAATGAGTCCTTGTACCTGTTACTTTAACAACCAGAGTTACTCACCCCCTGGAAGAGAGCAAAGGAAAATTTATCGGTACATGAGACAATAACAGCAACAGTAAACACAGTCACATTTGTTTGTTGTAGATTAAGGAGCTTAAATAAAGTTAAAACTTGTAAACTTTGACTGAGAGAACATCTATCATCCTCTCTCTCTGCCCTCCTTTTACCTCGCTCACTTGCTCTGTCCTACTCGCTAATTCAATCACTCTCACACACACACCCCTCTGTCTTACCTCCTGTGGGTTATCCCCCACAGACCCACACTCTATTACCCAAGATGCACTGCCGTTGCGCGCCTGCCTTTTCATTGGCCAATAAAACAACCTGAGCTTTATGGCTCTGCCGATTCCAAGTACATCAACTATAGAGGGTGAGAGGAGAGGGAGGGGAGGGGAGCGGTGGAGGTAGAGGAGGTAGGAAAAGAGAGAGAGAGTACGCCTGAGGGTTTATGACCCAAAATCCTCCTTTTGAAAGACAGAGCGAGGGAATGGGCGAGTAGATCAAGCGTGGAGAGGGAGAAAGAAATGGAGGGAAACTTAGGAACTAGAGGGGAGAGAGCAGAAAATACCGAGCACAATGGAAGGTGATAAAGGAGAGAGAGAGTCCCACTCAGCAGAGAGAGAGGGAGAGTTAGTGGATAAGACAAGAGCAAAGGCTGAGAGAGAGAGAGAGAGAGAGAGAGAGAGTAAAGCCCATAAAAACGCAGAGAGCCATTCATGACTTATAAAATAACAGCCGTCGATATGTCGACCAAAACTGCAGCGCAGATGAAAGAGATGATGTTTTATTGTTCCAGCCCCTCAGTCCCAGTTCGTATAAATAGCTATTGATTTAACATGTTTTATTCAGCCGGCCCGACTCTGAAGCCGAGGAGATGTCAGCTGCTCGTCGAGGGCGGGGTCACTGCTCTGTCAGGGGCTCTCTGCTGCAGTTTAGGCTGCTAATTTCCTATTTGCTGGAGGAGATGGCATTTCCTTATAGAACTGTGTGTTCCTAAACTTACTGTCAAAATCAGAAAGAGTTTTAAAGTGTGATTCACTGTGCTCAGACAAAACTGTCCCCGTCACATATAAACTATATCATTTAATGCTACAGGCTAAATTACATCACAACCACAGACACAGAGGCCTGTGAGGAGCTGAGATTTCATTGCATTCTGCTTTATGGCTGGCGTACACTCACCCACCTGTCAGTCAAACAGCCCCCGGTTCTCCATACCTTTAGTGAAGGGTAAGGTTGTATCCCAACATTGAGGCTGTAAACATATTTATTTCTGCTGCAAAGTTGGACATTTTATCATGGGAGTCTTTGTCGACTGACTCTCTGTTGGAGACACACTCTAGTGGTCAGTAGAGGAACTAAAGCTTCAGATTTCAGCCTCAGACGTTGATTCAGTTCAATTCAAAAAGCTTTATTTATCCCCTGGGGCAATTTAAGCCACTTAGGCAGCAGCATCAAATATAAAATGAAAAGTGTACAAATTACACATTCATCTTGCATGTTGTCACCATTTTGAATTGACCTTCACTGAGACTATAGTCAAACAAGTCCACAGGTCATCATTGCCGTAGGTTTCCTTGACCCACTGAGTTTCTGTTACTTGGCAACATCAGGCCCTAGTGATTATGATTATGATTATAAGTATTATATTTAACTTAAACCTCAAACTTTCCGTAAATCCAAGTAAGTCATTTTATTATTGTAACCATGACAACAGAGATCTTATACACCTGTTTTAGGAGAGGCTCCTATGGGTTATAGCAGAAGATTAGAACAAATGACCATGTATTCATTCTTATTTTAGCTCTTTTTTTGGGGGTCTGGTCTGGTTGCACTCTTAAGTTTGTCAAAGATGTTTTCGCTGTTGCTGGTTCATCTTTCAGTTTCAGTCAAGGTTTACCAAACAATTTACTTTAAACAAGAACATCGATGTCTAACTGTGTGACTGTTGCTTTTAGATTTTGGTCCAGAACAAAGTGTTGGCGTCAGAATCTGCCCTCTCTCTCCCTCGTACCACCCCCAGTTCAGCACTTCCAGCAAATCGAGCGCCTGTTATTAAATTGTCTGTAAAGTGTCACACAGATCAATGTTGGAGTCAGAGGTGGGGGCAGCACCAGTGTCTGTGTTGTGGGTCTGATGTGCAATGTGGAACAAACTGAGCACATTGACCCGCGGACACTAAACCGGCCAGAACCACTTCAACAGCTCCTCTGTTAAAAGAACTGTCAATGTCTGTTGCTATGTTGCCACTGGCAAATTTCCACAGACACACACACACACACACACAAACACATGGAGCAGAGCACTGGAGGACAGCTGTCATCGTGAATGACAGTCATTACAAAAGAGTATTGACTGGTGGGAAAAAAACACATTAATAGCAATTCAACCCCAAAAACACATTTGAGCTCTGTGAGTGTGTCCGTGTGTGTCGGGGTCTCTGAGCGTATCTCAACCCTCAAAGTGAGAAACAAACACACAGATATAAAGTGTGGAGACAAGGTGAGAACAAGGGAAAATAAACACAGACAGACAAGAATGAAAGTGAAATGGTGTGGCAGAGCAGAAAACCTTCCACCACACACCACTACACACACAGGCCTGCTTATGAGTTTGATTTCTTGCAGCATTGTTTACTTCACTGCCAACCAAGAAACCCCCCAGAGAGAGGCACATCACAGCTATTAACCACACACACTAATGATCTGAGGAGAGAAGCTGGACTCAGGCTGCCGCCCCATCCTGCTCAGACCAACTGATTATCTGATCTGATCACGATACACCAAACAGGGATGAAACATGAAGAAGGAACAGAAATCAGAGGTGAAGAAGTTCTCAGCTCCACCACCTCAGAGTCACAGTTAAGATCCACTGCTCAGACACAATGCACAACAGACCTGCAGAATGAGAGCAGAGAGAGGACAAACACAGATGAAAGTGAAAGAAAAATACAAAGTCAGTGACATGACATGATGATAGAAATGGAGAGACAGTGAAGAGAAGCCTATGATGGCAGCGGTTGTTTCTGTGACAGTTTTGCAGTCAGATTTTACTGCATTTAAAGCGCCAACTTGATTTTGAAAATATTGAAGTATCAAAACTTAAGTTTTTATGTAAACATATTGTTGTTTTGTGCCACGTTTACAGAACCAGTTGACTCTGAAATGACTGACTGACAGACTGTAGAACCTGGTATGGATGTAAAATCACAATTGAAGCGATGAAATCACAGCTGTTGTTGTTGTGTTTTTAATTGTTTTTTAACTCATGAAGAAGAGATGAGACTAGTCGTGTTAAGCTGAGCAAACATGAAAATCAAATGAATCTTAGTTTATGTCTAACCCTTCAGACACAGACATCAGATCAGTCCATGGTCTCTGTGAAGATTCTTCCTTTTCATCTTTATTTAACAAAGGTTTTTTAGGTTCACACATGACTGACAGAGGAGGAGGAGGCTCTGATGGTTTTCTTCTCCTGTCAACAATACAGCATGTGGTCTGCCATATTTTCAAAACAAAATAAGATTTATTCCATTGACTAAATGTTTCTAAAGCTAAAAGACTTAAAAATTCAAAGTAGGAGTCTGTCGTAGAAATGTAGAGAAGTCAAAAGGATGATGTTTATCTTTAGGTGCGGAAGAATACAGCTTCCATAGAAATACAACTGAATCAATCGTGTGTTCCTGAGTGTGGATGTTTATCACTGAAAGTTAAAGAGATTCTGTCAACCAGAGGAAGCCCATCAAAATATTTTTGTCATGTCTAAAAAAGATGACTGTTTGATTGTCTTTGAATGCCTCACTATTAGGCAGTGCTGCTCCCAGTGCGGAGGCTGTTAAAGAAGTCTGAATGGAAAATAGAGTTGTTACAACAGGCCGACTTAAGTGAAGCAGTGATGTAGGAACTCTCAGAAACATAAGGATGGCTAAAGAATGAAGAAAAGAGAGAACCAGACTGTTAACAATAATGCAGATGGATGTTTGTGGATCATGTGTAGCCTGGAGGTGGAGTGTGCGTGTTTCTGTATGAGTGCGTGAATGTGTATATTCTCAGCTCTTTATACTCATAGATGCCAGGCGGACCCCAAAGCGCCATTAACACTCAGATGTAAAAGCCCCAGCCAGCTGGATGCCTCACTTCGACTGGGCCTGCAGGCTGTAGCGTTGACGTGTGAATGTGTGCGTGTGTGTTAAAGTGTGAGAAATAGAGAGGGAGGGACGTAGGTAGAAAGAGACCAGACTTGCCTGTGCTCTTTTATATGATATCTTCTCTGGGATTTATAACTGTTTTAATTTGCTATTGCATAGCTGACATTGGCATTAACAGTTGTTTACTCACCAGCTGGGAAGCAACAACACAAGTTCAGCATTAAACGTCAGTCCTTCACCAGCCAACATCTGTCTGCATCTGGCAGCCATCTTGTCTTGCTTCTGTGTCTATCGCTTCCTTGTGTCTGCTGAAGTTAGCATGCTAATGAGCTAGCCTCAGCCTATCTTTTTGTCCGTCTAATTATTACTACTGCTGCTAGACGTTACTTAGCAACATCATCTAACTTCAGGTCATAATAACTGAGTGTATCGACAGCAGCATGCCGAACCTTGGTTGTCATGGTTACTGCAAAAACTGTCATGTTAAGTTTTGTAAAAACTGGTATTTTGCATCAAAATATGTACTGTATCGATGTTAGATGATTGTTATTGTCATGGTTACATCCCAAACACCTGGAGTCACAAGGGCATTGAATTGTTGCTCTTAAAGCAACACTATGTAATTTCCAAACACGGATAGCCTAAATATTGGACCGGTGTTGTAGAATTTTACAACTCCCCACAAGAATCTCACTCCCCTAGTCAAAGTTACAGGGGGAGTCGGATTTTGTTCAACATCGAGCTGAAGCCCGGCCTCCCTGCTTCTCTCACCCACACACAAGCGTCCTGTGCTGGGACACTTGGCCGGCCAGCCTCCCCTCCAGAGCTAGGTTCATGGTCGATCACTTTCTCGCTTTATTTTCTTCGCCTCCTCCGACAAAACCCTCTTTGCTTTCCTTTGGCACCGGCTCCGTCAACAACTTCACCTACTGTGCTTCCCTGGGGATGCTCGTGAAGCTGGTCGCACGCTTCTCTTCATGGCAGATGGGGGGGAGGAGGACTGTGTTCCTACCCACACAAGAAAGTTACACACTGCTGTTGCAGCCGGCTCGAAACCGCTCAAACTGCAGCAGCGACACGATTCATCCTATTGACTGTTTTTCTACCACTTGAATGAGTTTAGAAACATTATTTTAAGGTGAAGAAACTACTTAGTGTTGCTTTAACACTCACCACACCTTTACCATTGCTTTTAAAATAATCACAATGAAAATTAGATGTTGACAGCAACAAAACAGCTCATTGCAGCTTATTGTGAGCCCGGCCAGCATTAGTCTAGCTGCTCTGCCTCCTGCTGGTCAGCGTAATGCTGACTCCTGTTCACATTGTCAAACAAACTAAAATACATTGAGGGTTGTTTTCTGTTTTCTTCCTGACTCCAGATCACCTACAAGGCGCTGAGCTCACTGGACCCCACCGCTGACCTGACCACCCAGAGGGGACGGGTCTTCAAGCTGAGGAACGAGACCCACCATGTGTTTGTGGGTCTTTATCCAGGCACCACCTACTTCTTCACCCTCAAAGCCTCCACCAACAAGGGCTTTGGCCCCCCTGTCACCACCCGTATCACCACTAAGATTGCAGGTACAAATACTTTAAATTGAACCTATATATTTGCTGACATCTTTTAATTTCTGTGACATTTGTTTGGACGTTTGTTGTGTTGCTACAGTGAGATCAGGTGTGACTCGTCACTCCTGTGTTTGTATGTCTGAGTCTTTGTGTGTCTGAGTGACCGTTTTCATATCTCTCTGGCCTTTTCTCAGTTTATTTTATGTCACCAGCCTTTATCCGTTCAAAATGTCAGAGGCTCAAAAAATAGAACAGTCTCTTAAAAAAAAGAAAAAGCAGAAAGTGTGACACGGCCTCAAACTTTAATGTTTCCCTTTATTCTGCAACAAGAGGACTTCTATTCTCTCTGCTGCTGCTGTTTGGTAACAGCTTCGTTCTTTGTCTCTTACTGCCCTTCATCTCTCTCTGTCTTTGGCTTTCCCTCACTCTCTTTTTCTCTTCTCTTTCAGAATCTCAATCTCTTCCTCCCTTCCTCTCCTTTTTTTTAAATCCCTCTTCCTGGTGACAGTCAAATGACCATGTTGTCTTCAGGTCTTTAACTGAACTTTTTCACATTTGACACAAACATTCACCTGGAGGCAAAAATGACTTGATTAGATTTTGGAGCTTAAAGGTAAAACATTTTTTGACCTTTTGACCTATCGATTAACGTCTGGTTCTGTTGCAGACTGTCTGCAGAATAAATGCACAGATGGCTGCTCGCTGTGTCGCACCAGTCACATTAATTGTGAGAGGGATGCATTTCGGAATTACAGCCGCATGTTCTGTTGTTGTTTGACTGTTCAGCATGAATATTCTTCAGCAGCTGCTTCAGGAGCAGAGTGTGTGATGTGTGAGGCTGAGCATACGTCACTGAGGTCGGTGAAGCTGCCAGAGTCTCTGGAGAAGTGACAAACTGCTCCTTCACAGCAGCAATCGTCTGCTCAGCTCTGACCTCAAACTGCTCTTTTCACTGTGAGAGTTGGACCACACATCTATGTATTGATGCAAAAAGATAAAATCAAAACATTGACCCAAACGCAAAAGTAATATATGAACATATACTAAGCTTCAGAGAGTTGTAAGTGTATCTCAGATACATTCATAGTTTGTTTCAAAAAATGAAACATTCATATAGATTCAGACCTTGATGCAGTAATTTGTTTTTTCTTTGAAGGAGTTGCAACCAGAGTGCATAAATGAAGACACTTTTCAGAACTTGAATTCTTCTGCATTGTAAATATATTTTTTTCTCTTTCATCTTAGAGAATATTTGAATATTTTCAGATACTGAATTTTTTGATTTCCTTGAGCTCTGAGACATAATCAATTCAATTAAAACCAAAAAAGACCTGAAATATTTCACTCTGTTTGTGGTGAATCGAGAAAATATTAAAGTTTCACCTTTTGAACACTGTAAAAAGAACTTTTCTCGGTCTTCACATTTTTTTTTATGTTGCACCAGTATGTTCCTTAAAAAAATAAAACAAATATTATGTTAATGTTAAAATTATAAACACAAGAAATTAGAAATTGAAATAACTTCATATATTAACATGTATGATTAGTCCATACAAATATTTATGTTAATATATGTATATTTATACTGTAGAGGTAAGGTGCATAAATATATTTCCACTCCAAAGCCTGTCAAGTTAATTAACAAGGCATAAATAGGTATAAAAAAAAACAAACAAATGGGTATAACCACATTAAATTTTTACTTTTAATGAACTTGCAAACTTAAAGTAAAAAATATCATTATCATATACGTTTGTAAAAATTTATGATATATATTTTTAAATCTGTGTTATTTAACTCAAAATGAATCACATTACTTAATCAGTCACTGTCATTAATCCACTTGTGACACGAAGCCGTGAAGTCATCAGTCATACATGTACTGTATCACAGTTGCATACTGACTCAGTCAAGTGATGTTTCTTCTTCTTCTTCTGCTGCTGCTACAATCAGCTCTGGGTTCATGGGAAACATAAGATCACTGTAATCCTTTTAATTGGACCGCTGTGTGTTTTGGATGAGGATGCTACACATGTTAACCTGCCTGAGGGAGCTTATTTTCATCAGGAGAGGCAAACCTTCCATCTTCCATAAAGACACAACACAGTCACTGCTACCGCGCCAGAGGTGATGATATATCAGAATGTACAATTGCCTGCGGGTGAGGCATTTAAGGGACACTGGTAAATTGCAGCACCTGGATTGGGGTGGAGGTTCCTTCAGCAAGCTTCTTTACCTGAGTCCCAAACACCGGTATGAGCCGCTTTGACTCTCTTGCCATGCCCACTGTCCGACAAACTAACAGTGCTGATTAAAACTTCAGTCTAACACATCATCAGCATCGTTCTGTCTGTGAAAACACCTCCAGTGATGTTAGTGTGACCTTTCCTCCATCCTTCTTTCACATCTTAGCAACATGTTGCTGAGAGGAGAAAAAAACACCAACACTTCAACACATAACAGAGACGTCTCCCACCCAAATGTCACGCCATCCCCAATCTTCATTATCTCACCCAGGAAGCAGAGGACAGCAAGATTTGATTAAACGATGCAGACAGATAGGGAGCGGTGGACAGAGGGGGGAAGGGGGGTTGATGCTGCATATCAGATACGACAGACGTGAAATTAATAACTTGCTCGTATCTGAACATCCATTTTTCTCATTTCCCAGTAATTAAATAGAGAAAGCTCATTTATAGTGTATTCATAAATTCAACCTCATGCTTATAAAGATGCATCAAATTTCCAAAGATAATTCATTAAACCACCCCAGGTGTGAGACAGAAGAAGGAACGTTTCTTCTTCAGCTCTCCTGATGTGATCCATTAAAAAGTTTCTAAAATTTAGTTCAACCTTTCACTTCATTAGGTATCAAAAGAGAATATGATTTAAATCCTTGTTTTGGTGTATTCATCTTGATAAGAAAAATGTAGAGGATTAAAAATGACAAGAAATACATGCTTTTATTTTTGAGGAAAAAAAAACTCTTCTCCAGTGCTGAAGCAAGAGTTTGAATTTTGACCTTCAAAACCTTTTTAGATGTGAAGGGCCCAAAGTCTGTCTGCTGCTGAGCCCCTGGAGATACACTGTGTATCTTACAGTTGTTATTATTTATTAATTATTCTTTCATAAGGAATATTTAATTGTTTATCATTGTCAGTGTGTGTATTTATGTGTATAGGGGTGTTGTGTTTGTTTTTGTGTACCCGGGTGCAGGTAGACACTCTTTTATAAAGATCTTGTTGGGTTGCTGAAGTTGTTTTTTTTAACTATGTGATACACAAGTATGATTTTTGGACTCATTAACTGTTAGGCACTGTCACAAAACACTGAGGGTGCAGTGTGTTAAGTGGCCAACAGCTGCAGTAAACACAATCATGTGTGTTGTTTTGAGGTGATCATGTGACTTCTTGGCAATGAAGGCTTTCCTGATTTCAAATGTCAGTTTTCTTCCCATCAGCCCCCATGATGCCGGAGTATGAGTCCGAGGCTCCACTGAATGAGACCGAGACCACCATCACTGTCCTGCTGAAGCCCGCCAAGTCCCGTGGAGCACCAATCAGGTAACCTCCAACCTACTTCCTGTCCTGTCGTTCCTCTCTCTTCATCCTCGCTCTCTTTCCATTCCCAAATCCAAACAAAGTTCTGTAGCTTTTTAGTCTCCATGTGACGTGGACCTCAAGTAAAGTAGGGGTGTGCCATCTAAGGCACCTCACGATTCAATTACAATTTAGGGTGCTACGATTTGATTATTCAACGATTATCACGATATTACGATTATCTCCTCCAGTCTGAGTGCCGTAAATTGTTTCGTCCAGTGAACCGACCCGACCACTGCCTCCCCCGAGGTATAGAGTTACACTATTTAGAAATAGCTTATCTTCCCACTGATGGCCTCATTAGCTGTTGTAGGTCAAACAGAGACATCAGCAGAAATTAGTGACTTTTGCATATCCAGTTAAAAGTTCTTTGTAGTTGCTTTAATATTAAATCAAATCTGAAAGTGTTCAGTTCACTCAGTATCGATTATCGGCCAATCATGTCACAGGTTTAACATGTTTTTCTCTACACATTCAGCCAAATGAAAGAACAAAGAGCAGAAACACGACTGAGTCTCTCGTCCACTATGGTTCAGTTTTAAAATGAATGCACAGCTAATTTGTTACGTTCTCCTTTTCTCATTTTCTCAGCCAGCGCATTTTTTCAAAATTAAAAGTTCACTTTGAACATGTGATCTCATCCATTTAATTGGTGCAGGGCAGAACATTATTCTCCGTCGCCATCAGGGAAGTACAGTTTCCTGAGGGGCGAGTGGAGAATTAATATCACACACATCTGGACTGTGGGAAATGTGAGCCTGGGACAGTAGTTTTTGTTAATTTCTGAAAATTCATATCTTTCCATTTATCACCCACACATCGGCCTGAGATTAGCTGCGTAACGTAGCACGCATATTATGGCTGTTTTGTGAGAGTATTACATGGTTTTAGGTGCCAGCAGATGTTTGTGGTTAAACGGGAAGAGTCATCTGTTGGTTAATGTGTGTGAGTGTGTGTGTGTGTGTGTGTGTGTGTGTGTTTTATTTAGTCTGAGGAGATCAGAGCATTTCAAGTTCAGGAGCTTAGATGAGGAGTGTTTACCAAAATGGCTCTGCTAAGAGGAGCAGCTGCTGTGGCAGAGACACAAACACACACACACACGCTAGCCTGCATTTGCAGACGCATACAGATGCTTTATTTTTATATGAATGCAAGTCAGCTGTAAATCTGATATCAACACACACACATTTGCTCACAGTATATGTGTACATGTACACACACAAACACACACACAAACAAACACACTGCCAAACTTCCACAAAAGAAGTGAACAAGCACACTGCCTTGAATAATATACACAACTGCAATGGGAGGCCTGTGGCATCCTGCTGCACCCATCCTTGCTGAGAACCATCAACCAACCTGAAGATGTGAGAAATGGCAAAAATTTTCTTATTTTTCAAAAACTTCCTCACTTGACAAGATGTTGTTGCTTCCTGTCAACTGTCCTGGCTGACATCAGATGACCTCACTCTCTATAAATGTCCTAATTTCACAAATTGTTCTCAGATTCCAACATGTTTCCACACTGGCAAGGACACATACTAAAACACACACACACACACACACAGGAGCACCTGAAAGTACATGGATACACACAATTCCACATTTGCTTCTTGTACGAGACCCCTACTTCATGCCTGGTGCAGTCCTGTAAAGTCATTAGTTTGAAATGTATTTTTCACCAGAAAGGCAGAAACCACTGAAAGAGAGAGAGAGAGAGAGAGAGAGAGAGAAGGGGGGGGGGGC
>OMNW01001105.1:6680-29517 GCA_900303245.1 Selene dorsalis | reverse complement strand
AACCGGGACCGGGATCGGAACCGGGACCCTAACCGGGACCGGGACCGGGACCGGAACCGGGACCCGAAGTGGGACTGGTATCGGGATCGGGATCGGAACCCGAACCGGGACCGGGATCGGAACCGGGACCGGGATCGGAACCGGGACCCGAGCCGGGACCGGGATCGGGATCGGGACCGGGACCGGAACCGGGACCGGGACCGGGATCGGAACCGGGACCGGGACCAGATCCGGGATCTAGACAGGGACCGGGAACTGATATGTTCCGATGCTTCGTGTGTGTGTGTGTGTGTGCGCGTGTGAAACAGAGTACCAAAAACCATTCTGAAAGTTGTTGCCTCCTCTGAAGGACATGTGGCTAGTACATACTAACTAAGTAGGTCGACATCATGTAAAGCTTTCTTATATTTGGACCTTTTATCGCAGGAAACACAGACATCTAATTGATAACACTATAAATAACCACATCTATTTAGGTGAACTAGTTTCACGGTTCTGCTCTTGTGAATATTGGCTCACTGCTCACTGTTAATGGCTTAAAAGAACACCTGATATGCCTCTCAGCTCGACAGCCATATAGGGTTGTGTCTGAAATCACTACAGAGCACTTTATTTACCCACTTCCATCTCATTTGATCGCCCAGAAGAATCCCTGTGTTTATGCTTCTGCTAGAAATTCTTCCATGCAGTCTGTCATGTTATATACTGTAGATGCAAAGACCTCTGTGGTGCAAAGACAGTCTGTTCCTGCAGGTTTCAGCTTCACACTGCCATGACCACAAGATGAATATAATTAATATGTTTGTATCTGGGTCTTAAATGAAGTTTATTTAAGCAAGATTTTGTATAGCAGCTTATGTGGGTAAACTACATTCACAAACACTGATGCATTGACAGCAATATTTTGTTCATTTATTATAATGGATTCTTAAGAAAAATATGTTCAGTTCTTCAAAAGAATAATGTTGCAATGATACACATCTCTTCATTCTCTCTATCTTGGATCTTGCTTGTATTTCCTCACCTTGAGGCCCAAGTTTCTTGACATTTATATTGTTGATCAGTTGTGCAGCGACCTGGCTTAAACCAACCTCATGGCAGCTTAGCAAACAGGAAGTCATTCTTAATGCTACTGTCAAATAAGTACTCAAAAGAAGTAAATACTGAACAGCATTACCTGCTTGATTTCAAAACTATAAATATAAAAATCTCACAGCAGTTGATGACAGTTGAAAGCACTGTCTGACCTGGAGCTGCAGACACATGACAGTGTCAGTAACAGTGTCCTTGAAAACTGTTTCAAGGTTTTCTGACCTATTTTTGAGTTTTGCAACTCACATCACTCAGAGAAAGTGACAAACGCATACACACAGGCGTGTGCATGCACATGCACACAGCAGGTCTGTTTGTACACACACAAAAGTGCACATTCATTCACAGTGTGAGTGCCAACTCCCAGGTGTGTCATCCTGCTGCCAGCCTGAGTCTGGTGCACCACACACCCTGGAGACACCGGCTGATGAAGTAGCAGATAGAAAACCTTTGAACTGAACACAACAGAGAGAGAGAGAGAGAGAGAGAGAGAGAGAGAGAGAGAGAGAGAGAGAGTGTACGGAAAAGGCATTTTGCCATGGTCATGCAGAGGAGAGTCTGTCCACTTTGTGCCAGCGAACCTCTCCTCTCTCCTCTGTACTGCTGCCCGTCCACCACAGGAACTTTTGCTCCACTCATCCATCTTTACCTCCTCTATCAAACTTCATTATTTCCTTTCGTCTTCCTCTCTTCTCTGCCCATGCTATATCCCTCTTTTTATCCCAAGGCATTGATTGCACTTGATTGTCTTTTTTCTTTTTATCTATAATATTTCCTCTGCTTTAAGACCATTGTGTATTTATCATAAATTCTGATCTACCTTCCTTTCTGCACCTCTCTTCATCATCCCTCCTTAATAAATTAACTTAAAAATTAAAAGCATTTACTATTAATGCCTCCTCCACCCCTCTCTCTATCCTGTCACCTCTGTGTCTCTTCAGCATCCTCCGTATCACATTTGTCCAAGCAAATAGCCCCATCACCACTCTATTCAGACAGGGCAAGCAGGTAAAAATGGCTTGCATATCACATTTCCTCCATGATTTGAAACCTGGTCCGCCACAGGAGACATGATTTTAGATTATTAATGAACCTCCACAGCACTTGGTCTTTCTGTCCATCATGTGAACAAATGAATGAATGGGGGTTAACAAATGAACAAATGGCCCGCTGTAACAGTGCACTGACAAATGGGGGTGATGTAATGCGGTATCAGTGTTTATAATCATGCATTCATTATTGCTAATGTGCCGGTAATGACACCATAATCAGCTTGCTAATTGAGTGTCATTACAGGGGATCCTGGTGCTGTGTTCTCACCGCAGACGGCTAATGTCAGCGTCACTATTATTTATTGAGCAGAGGGTCGTAATAATCACATTGTATGATGAAATGAGGAAGGAATGACCTCATCTTCTCCTTATGGTCCACGTTAGAAACAGTAATGGAAAAGTTCTGCAATGCTTGTAGTTTTACTTGAGGGATTTAACTGTGTATTGATGTTATATTGTGCAAATTAAATGTCCTTGTTAGGGCTTAATTAATTAGTCATTAGTGAGATTTTTGCATAGTGATCTCAGTGTTTTTCTAACCAGGTGGCTCTTGTGCTTGCAGGTGGTGATTTATAAGGAGCTGCAGTGATTCTTCGGCTTAACCAGCAACATCTGGCCAGAATAGCTCTTTTAACATCCCTCTGTGTCATGTCGTGAAGACAGTTGGAAGGGCTGCCCTAAACAGAATCTGCATTCAGTAGACTGAACATCAAACTGGATGAAGCCACATTTTTTTTCTTGCTGATGACTGAAGTGACGCAAACTCACCTTCTCATTCATTTTCTACCTCTTGTTGCTTCTCTAATTGTCAAGAGAGGCGGGTTTTTCAAGATCCCAAAAGGAAAACAGTGAGAGAAACTTATTTCAGCACCTGACAGCTCTGACCCACTTATCTCACTCCAACTAGCTGTGCTGAAGGAGAAAAAAAAGAAAACCTGACAACTGTGCATTTTACAGGCAGCGCCAGCAAAGGCACTGGACTGTTTTTACATTCAGGGTCATTGATCCACTAACCTCCTGATCTAATTAGCCAAACACAAACACTCATGTGCGAATGCAGACAAACACCTGGTGTTGCTGGCCTCTGCTGATGCTTTAGAGTCTGCTGTTTGTAGCACCTGTCTGGCTCACATTCAGTTACACAACACCCCAGACACGCACTTAAACAGCTTCATACAACTGGGTGTCAGCAGTCCATCTGCACAACATTAACACCCATAAAGAACTGACCTTGACTGCAATCAGACACATGTGTTTGCGTTATCAAGAGGCAGACTCACATCCTGTCTGGTCTGATTGAGAGTGAGAATGAGATCTGATGTGACAGAGTGGCCCTGATAAATACTCCAAAAAAATTACTGAGAAGTGCCTGTGTGTGTGTATGCATGTGTGTCTGTCACATTGTCAGACCAAATTAGGGCCAGGCCAGTCTGGGTCATGTCACTCTGACTGACCTAGATTTGACAAAATAAACTGACCACCAGAGGAAAGTCCTGCTGTGCTAACTACCTGCTAACTTAGGCTACCTACAGGATCTACAGTATAAACCTGTTCAACTGCCTTTTTTGTTTAGCCTCAAAATCAAACTCCCTGTCTCCAGTTGGGCCTCTGCATCTGCACTGCCCCTCATGAACACCTTCCCTTCCTTCTCTGCACCTCCTCCCAACACACCAACCATCCAGTCAGTGTGTAAGCCCTGCCTTCGGGCCCCGTGGAGGATGAACGATGTGCCCACACTTGACTATGAGTTGCTGCTGTCCCCGGCCAGCTCCTCCCTGCCCGGCAGTCCTGGCGGTGGCAGCAGCAGCCCCCCTCTGGCCTTGGTTGGGGTGGACACAGAGCAGCGCACCGCCTTGGCCTTCGTAGGCCTCCTCATGCTATTCCTGGTCTTCCTGCTGGTCAGGTGCTTCAGGATCCTGCTGGACCCCTACAGCCGCATGCCTGCATCATCCTGGACTGACCACAAGGAGGGGCTGGAGAGGGGCCAGTTTGATTATGCACTGGTGTAGGGTGATGTGTCAACAGGGTGTGGATGAGAGAATATTTCTTTGTGCACAGGCAGAATCTTTTGCAGCGTAGCCTAATTTAGAAGCGGAGATGGGCAGTAACAATGCATAGTATTGTAAATGCACTCTTAGAGGGAGGTTTGCCTGATTTATATGGCTGTGTATCGGTGTAAATATAAAGTAGAACAAGTTTGGCTCATCAGGAGCCACACCCTGCAAGCCAAACACTCACCCAAAGTTGGATGTTTGACCATAAAGAAAACAGAAATAACGAGCTGCACAGCTGCCTTAACCTGACCTAATGTACAAGGCTAACATGCCACCACATCACAACCTCACTTTAGGGCTAGGTTTTTTTTCCAAGTCCCACCGCTTTGTCAGATCACAACATAGTTTAGAACCTCAAAGCTGCATTTCTGATGGACAACTCTCAACACGCAGGACACAGGCAGAACCTAAAAACTAAGGAGTTTACACTTATTTACACGCAGATGCCCCTTTAATGAACTGAGGTCCATTACAAAGCATCCTTGTGTTGAGTGCTGATCAAGTAGCACAAGTCCTCACATTTGTTTTCATTTGGGACACTGATCCTCAGTGCAGCACTGCAGTTCCAGATGCTTTTAAAGGCCAGAGCAGGTAGTTTCTATGTCTCCATGAAATCTTATGTGTATCTGTCCGTGAAAATTTTGTGTGTTACTGTGTCTTTAACTGAGAAGCCATATTGAAACTGTATAATCTCTTATTACTGCAAGTAGAAATTGTCCTTTGCTTTAGTCAGCCTGCCAAGTGTGGTGATGAAGCAAACAGCAACCTTTAGGCGAAAAGAAGCTTTATTTTTCTATTCTTGACTCGGGTTTGGGAGTCTCCTTTTTGCTATCTTTCTGTCCTTTTCCTCTTTACTGTATCGACTAGATAGACTGTGGACTTTTGAGATAGTGATGCAGCTACATCCTAGAGGAAGGCAAAGCAGGTAGCTTTGCTTTTTTGTGTTTTGTAATTACATATTTTTCTGACTATCTGCTTTGTTTTTGATACACTGCAATGAATAAGTGAAAATAAAACGATTTTCTTCTTCAATTACTTCTTCTCTAATTTCCACCGAGAGCTGGACTGTGAGGAACTGTTGAAAATAAAATAACACAGTTAAAACGGTTACTACTTACTTGTCGTCATGTGTCACGTTTGTAAGTCACGAACACTGAAAGGAAAGAAAAACTCCAGCAGACAAGACTTAAAAATATAACCCACAATACTTTATTGCCATTTATGTCACTGGACAAAAAGTTTACAATATGATATGAATCACTCTAATTTTACAGACTGCCATTTGATGTTGCAAATCTTTGGTTTTCGTCTTGCACAAAGATGATCACTAAGGATATTAAAAGATAATCCATAACAGTTGATTGATTTATTGATCCTCAACGATCAGACGCGGTGTGAATGGGTGATTGTCATTTCAGCATTCAGTTTTAGACTTCAGTAATAAACAGGCGTCAGGCTTGTGCTGAGCATCAGAACTACCGAAACATCAGGCTCCTTGTTCTCTGAGTTACAAAGCAGATGATATTTCAATGCGAGCAGATGACGACTGTATTGTTTCAAGTTTGACACTGAAGCTGAGATACAGTAAGCAGACGCAACACACTGCCTTTTTTTTTTTAACATAGTGGCAAATAAAAGAAAAATTACAAACTGACAATAAAGATACAAAGTATACACAGGCTCCCAGGTTAGAAAAATGGTTATGTGTTATAAACGATGCCTAGGCTGTGGGTCAGTGCATTAACCTTGACTGTTAAGAGAAAAATATTATCGTTTAGCACCATAGATCGTATCTGGACATGGTTTCGTTTTGAATTAATCCACATTGCATTGTATAGACAGTGTAAGCTTGAATGATAACAGACAATGCTGATGATCTTTAAGTCTGATGTGTGTTTTCATTCCTTCCTCTCTTGATTTTACTGGTGACAGTGGTTTTAAATCATGCAGTCAGTGATAAACAAATTAGATGCTGCATTTACTTCTTATTTTTTTCTTCAACAAAACAAAGTCAACAGCACTAAAGGCCTTCAGTCTTGGGTTTACTGTGAGTATTTGTTTCGGCAGCCTTGATGTTTAAAGCAAAAACAAAAAAAAAAAAAATCTACATTTCACTTAAAAATATACAATTTAATTTTCAAGAAGCAAGTTTGATAATATTGGTTTTTCAGCACCGAGACAATACAAAAGACAGACGAACACAACAATTAAACCTAGCAAAAAAAAAAAAAAGGTCACTTTTTGCAATTCAGATTCAAGACTGCACTTTCTTTGTACAGCATATGAGATGGTATTATCTAGCACCTTTTTTCATGACAAAAAATCATGACAAATGAAAGATGACCTGACAAACTGGTTTTATTTTTCTTGAGGTTTTGTGTTCACCGTGTGCGTGCACTCAACACTGTAAAGCACTACCTTTAGTTACAGCTTAGGTAATGTTACCATGTCATGTACCTTTGAGACTGTTAGTGTATATTCAGTTGTGTATCTCCTTGTGTTGCAGACCAGGCTCAGACCTCAGACATCGAGCTCACGATTAAGGTCTAAGAAGTCAGATAAAGTCAGCTTATTGTCAAGTTCAGCCTCCCAACACCAGCCGTTGATCACAGCTCTGTTGTCCTGAAAAATTTCTGTTCAGGTGTTTGTAGAAAAAAGCAGAATGAGGAGATGCTACAAGCCTCTGTCGGCCGACAAGGGGAAAGAGACTTTGGACTTTGGCTATCAGGTCCAGAATCAGTGCACCTGAAGTCTTGATCCCTCACAGGATAAATACAAATGTGACCTGATCTATCTTCTTTTAAGTCTACAAGCTACTAACTGGTGTATTCCCTGCTCATGATGGATGCTGAGGGACACTAGCACCCTCTTTAGTTTTAAAATCGGCATCACAGCATGGTGTCCAGTACTGAGGTAACCAAACATGACAGCACACACACGCAAACACGCTGATCCCTGCTTGCCGGTGCCCGCAGGCAGGACAAAAGTCGGTCACACCAGAGCAGAACAAAAGCTTGCTTTTTTTTTTCCTCATGTGAAAAATTGGTTGGCATCCAGCTATATAACAGACCGCTATGGACGTAAGAACCTGAAATGCTGTGTAAATGTTGCAGTCCTTCGTGTTAACATTTTTCAAACAGCACAAATACATTAAATGACACACTACAATACTGAGAGGGGCAGACTTGACAAACCTTGTTCCCCAGTGTTGTTGATCTTTTATTTTATTATAGCAAGATCACAGAGAGGTGACAGAGTCGTTGGACCACCGTGACGGCACCTGACCCCTGATCTCTAGCCTTAATATGACATCTTTATAATACACAGTGATTTAAATACCACCATAAATGCTGTGTTAAGATAATTCTGGCCACTCTCAGCACTTAAGTTCTGATAACAACTTGCTTATCTACCAAAGTGCTTCATGGACATGTGGGCCATCTCGTCTGCTATTTTGTTTGCATAAGGTGCTGCGGTCCAAGCACATAGACACCTCTCTGCCATCTCCTCCACTGGATCTCTCAGCGGAGAACGAGTGCTAGGTCGGGCAGGAGAAGAGGGGGCGCAAGAAGAAGTGTAGTCAGGGTTAAAAAAAAAAAACACACACACAACAAAACAAAGACACAAAACATGAACATATAATAACATGAACAGTAACAAAGTGGTGGTAGAGTTGGGCTGATTGACTCAGTCTTTCAAAGCCCTTGATCGACGACCCCCTGCTGGTGGGGGTTGTTCCTGCAGGGGGCAGCTGGGTGGAGGAGTTGTTGGATAAAAGGGCACGTTAAAACTCAAAGGCTTTAAGAATCAGTCCAGGGTAGGATTATGAGAAACACTCTGAGCTCAGTGCAGGTGGATATGGAGCTTGATGCGCAGAGCATCTCCTATTTCCCCTTGTAGGTAGTCACTGTCATGCTGCTGCTCCAGCTGGTGTAGTCTCCGGGGCCCGAACAATGGCAGGCTGGCGATCTCCAGACGGTAGGATCCCGCAGAAGGCGGCCTCTTGCCAAGTCGGAGCACGCTCTTCCCGTCGCGGCGTTCCAGCAGGCGGAAGTGTTCATTAGCGTTGCCGTGGGTGATGACATAGCGTACATGGCGCTCAAGGGGCTGCAGGGCAGGCAGGAGCTCTAGTAGAGGCTCCTTGTTGAGCATTGAAGCCAAAGAGATGTTCATGGGTATGGAGGTCTGGGTGTCCATGCTGGCCATGCTCACTGCTGGCTCCTAATGTGAGGACAAGGCCACAGGAGTTCAGTGAATTGTTTAGCAAAAGAGAATCAGAGCTGACCCAGAACCTGCCATGAACTGAGACAAGTAGAAGTAACGGAAGCACTTTGTTTACACACGTACCTGGTCTAGGTCATTTCCATCAGCGTTACGTCTGTGTCGTCCCTTCTTTCCTCCTCCATTGATCTTACACTCGTAGCAGGCCTCAGGAGACAGACTGTCATCATCGTCACCCTCAGTAAACTGGCCTGGGAAACCTGATCCTGTTATACAGTGACTGGATGGAGACAGACACGGAGTAAGAGAGGTCAGCGAGGAATGAGGAATGAGATAAAAAAGAAAAAAAAGTCTTGTAACACCACTATTTTGTTCCCTTACCCCTGTCCAGCTCTGTAGAAACCTCCAGGACAGCCACACAGGTATCCTCCGTCGGTATTGGAGCAGCCATAGATACAAGGATTTGTGCCTGTGGAGCATTCGTTTACATCTTGGCAGCCGCCACTGCCCTGCTCAAAGTCAAAGCCAGAGGGACACACACACTTGAAGCTGCCCAGTGTGTTGTAGCAGGAGGCAGAGCCACACACTGTTCCTGCCTGACACTCGTTTTCATCTGCAGGGAAGGAGACGAGCACAGACAGACAATAAATGTTGAGTTGAGTGTTTTCTTTGTAATTATTCTGACGGAGAAAATTTATATTTCATTTCGATTTGCATGAACAGGGTTTTGTACGTTAAACTCGACTTGAAGTCTCATAATCAGACAACAAAAGGCTTTTTTTGTTCCTCACTGTCATGACAACGAACTCTCAGAGTAACTCACCCACACACTGGTTCCACTGGTAGTGCTGCACGTAGCCCTGAGGACAGCCACAGCGGTAACCTCCCAGCATGTTCTGACAGCCATGCTGACAGCGGTGGTTGCTGCTGCATTCATCCACGTCTAAAGGTAAAGTTAAATAAAGACTTATTATAATAACTTCTCATTATCCTCAGTGACACCGAGTACAGCTCTCTGCCTTGATTACAAACCCCTCAGCAGAACTCTCTGAGCTATATCCTGCTAAATATAAAGGCTTATCAGAACCGCTCACCCTCGCACTCGATGCCAGTGCTGTCCAAGGAGAAACCTTTCGAGCATTCGCAGTTGAAGCTGCCAGGCGTGTTGACGCAGGAGGCCCGGGAACCACACGCACTGTTCTGAGCCGCACATTCGTTGTTGTCTGGAACAAAGCAAAGTTTTTTTATGTTTATTGTTGTTGTGTTTTTGTTTGTGTTTTTGCTCCTCCTCTTCCAAAAGCTTTTTCAGTGCATAGCAACAGTGCCACAGATCACCTCTTGTTGCGTACTCACCGATGCAGGCGGTCTGGTGCTGGCTGAAGCCCGGAGGACACTTGCAAGTGAAGCCGCCAATGGTGTTGACACAAAGGAACTGGCAGTTATGCTGCTTGGTTGAACACTCATCCAGATCTTGGAGGCAAATAAGCATGAAACCGAATCACATTAGACAGCTGAAGCCCCAAAGCCATGAAGCTTGGAAGAAGATATTTACCAATTATCAATACAGAGAAGTAACAAACAGAATCCACACAACTTGTGTATTCAAAGCAACAAGATTACTACAATAACCAGATCATCACATCTTATAATCTTTATGGTACTATTTACCCATGAACAAGTATTATAAATTGAGTCTATGTACCTTTGCAGGTCTTTCCATCAGGCTGTAAGCTGTATCCTCTGGGGCAGGAGCAGAGGTAGCTGCCTTCAGTGTTTTTACACAGGAAGTTACAGGGTTTCGGAGACAGAGCGCACTCATCCATATCTGAAAGATGCAAGCAAGGCAATTACAAATATTTGTGAACTGACACCATTTTTGAATTTCCACTGCAATGTTATCTGTGTCTGTGAAAACAAAAATCTTTTAAACCAAATGACTGAAAATAAGACAGAGAGAGAGAGGGTACAGATCAGAGCTCATACCAACGCAGGAGGTGGCGGTGAAGTCAGTTTTGTATCCCACGTTGCAGTGACAGCGGAAAGATCCAATGGTGTTGATGCACTGACCATTTCTACACAGGTCGGGCATCACCTGGCACTCGTTGATGTCTGGACAGAACATTTTAAGAAATTTACTAACCACTAACCACTCGCCCACCGAGCACCCTTGATTTCATGATTTGAAGTACAACAATGAATAAGTCTAAACATGAGAAATAAAATGCATGGTTGGTCTTTGTCACCTCTTCCATCGGTGGTGTAGCCGGGTCCCAGTGGGCACATCTTCTTGTACTGGACGGTGCCAGGCAGCGGGCAGAGCTCACACTGTGACCCCCAGCCTCGGCCCATGTTACAACAGCACTCAGACTTGGTCACACTGTTCCTGTTGGTGGACGACTGCTGGCACATGGTCTGCAAAACCTCAGTGTAACAGAAGCCCTTTCGGTTGTCTGAAGAAATAGATGAATTATTTGTATCAGAAAAAAACAAGTCAGTAAGATAAAACAACTTAAAAGGCCAAAGCAGCAACTGTATACTTTTAAAAAAAAGGCACAGGTTTCAGTTGCGATGTCTTAACACCCACAGTCTGACAAAATGTTCTCGGGCAGCAGTGATCTTACCGATACATTCGGTCCCAGTGGAGCTCGGCTCAAAGCCGTCGTTGCAGTCGCAGCGGTAACTTCCCACCGTGTTGACACAGCGCCCGTTCTTACAGATGCCGGGCTTGGCCCGACACTCGTTCAGATCTGCCAGTATAGAAAGAAGCAAAGGAAAGGAGGATGAAGAAAGTGAAGAACAAGAGCAGCTAGTGTGTGAGGACTCATGTGAATGTCACCGATTGGCTGAGACATTGTTACCCACCCATACATCCCTCTCCATCTGGACGACGCTGCATGCCAGGAGGGCAGATACACATGAAGGTACCGATTAAGTTTTTACAGGTCATGCCCTTGGAGTCACAGTCATCAAGACCCTCCAAACATTCATCCTGGTCTGGTGGGGGAAAATGAGAGATGAACTATCAGCAAAACTACAGCAGCCAGTGAAAACTGAAACTCTTGAATTTTGTTTAAATGTTGTGAGTCACTACAACACAGAAAAGTGGAGTCAATCAGATAAAAGTGTGCTGTGCCCTCTCACCTCTGCACATGCGTTGGTCGTCTCGCAGCACGTAGCCAGCAGGACACATACACTCGTATGAACCGAAGGTGTTGACGCAACGGAAGGCACAAAGCAAAGGATTCTGGGAGCACTCATTGATATCTGCAATCAGGGAGAGAGGAGGAAAGGTGGCTTATTTCCATTTCATGATGTACAATAAATTTGGCGCAGATAGTGTCGAGTGTGTTCGCCGTGCAAGTCACTTACCTTCACAGGTCATCATGGGTCCAGGTTCGAATCCCTCCTGGCACTGGCACTCAAAACCTCCCACCACATTGGTGCAGGTTCCATTACCACATGGGTTTCCTATGGAACACTCATCGGTGTCTGGAAAAGACGGAGAGCAGGGATAGATAGATGAAGGAGGCAATCAAAAGCAATGACACATTTATACTGTACCACGGATTTTAAAAGCAGTCACTAGCAGCTTAAAATGAGATCAGGCTGTAAAGCAGGAAATAGATGAACTTGGGCTCTTGGAAAATAACATCAGACGTGGCTGCTTGTATTGATCTTGGTGATAAAGTCTGTGGCACAGCAATAAAACTCCTTGAGATTGTATTTCATAAAAAGAGGCCCCCTGGCCATTGATTTTTCTCTTTCTGTTAAGCTGCTGGTGTTTTATGCTGAATACTTAAAATACTCAATCCGTCATATGTGAATTAAGGATGTTAACTGATATATTACGTCGGTTGGTTGCAGAGCATTAATTATATAAAAAGTCTGCAAAGAGAATCTTACCAATGCAGTTGACTCCAGTGTAATCCAGGTTGTATCCGAAGGGGCATTCACAGCGGAAGGAACCATCTGTGTTGATGCAAATACCATTCTGGCAGATATCTGGGTTATCCAGACACTCATTCATATCTAGGGAGCAAGAGAGCATTAGCAATTTTTAAATATAAAAAATACTGTGTATAAAATATTTCCTTTAGATTCAAGAGATTCAATCAGATTTGCAGCACTCACCTTTACGCGCATCATCTGGTCCAGGCACGGATCCATGGCCGAAGGGGCACAGAGTGTTAAAAGCGGCTGGAGAAGCATCAAAAGATGGTCAGCTTTGTTATTTTACAGTTCTCACATGTATGACTTAGTAGCATGTGTGCGGTTGTGCCTCGTACCATCGCTCTCTCGTGGGCACAGCTCACAGGGAAGCCCCCAGCCCTCTCCAGGCATCTTGCTGCAGCAGCACTTGGCCTTGGTGGTGTTGAAGGCTTTGGGGACGGAGCATTTTCCTGCGTCGAATTTGGTGAAACAGAAGCTTTCTCTGGTATCTAAGAGGAAAAAAGTAAATCAAGGGATCTGTGGGGTTGTTTTTCTTTTGTGAACAGACAGTTGCCTATTTATCCTTCAACGGCATCCGCTGTGCCCTAATGTTAACTAACAGCTTGTCTCACCGTAGCAGCGGCGTTTGTTGTCAGAGAGAACGAAGCCCGGCTGGCAAGAGCACTGGAAGCTGCCTGGGGTGTTGGTGCAGGTGCCATACTGGCAGATGTTAGTCTCCTCACACTCGTTGATATCTAGGAAAGAAGCAGAAAAGAGGAGGAAGGTGGAGGAGAGGTGAGAAGAGGGGCATATGCTCACAGTGTACATCTTGAGCAAATGTGTATGTGTGTGTTTGTGCATGTTGGAGCAGATGGCCTGATCACTAATGGCTCTGGTGTGCAGGTGTTTCTCAGGCCTCTGGCTATTTGAATAGGCTGGTTGAGTATGTGTAGAGTATTTAACTTGTATTTAATTGACTATCCCTGTAGGTGTGGGTGTGCACAAGTGTATGTATGTGTCTTACCTATACACTGGTCATTTTGCACCTCATATCCGGGGGGGCAGATACATCTGAAGGATCCATCCAGATTCTGACATGTTCCTGGAGAACAAGTGCCGGGCAGACTCACACACTCGTTAATATCTGTGAAAAGAGAGAAGTGTACATCAGAAAACACATGTGTATGTCAGACAAACAAAGCCTGCATATAAACACACTTTTACATTTTCTGACTTACCAGCACAGTTCTTCCCATCTGGTGTATTCTCATATCCCTCATGGCAGAAACAGTGGAAGGAACCAAGCCCGTTGATACACTGTCCGTTCCTGCACACTTGGCCCTGGAGGGCACTGCACTCATCTATGTCTGAAGGATCACCAACATTAAGATAATTAGGACCCCCAAGGCTCTGATTCTGGATACCCATCAACAGCTACATCAACAACAGATTTTTTTTTACTTGTCCAGAAATTAATGTTTTCCTGGCATCATCAAAGCTGGCTTGTGTTACACTGCCAGGGCTCAAAGATATAATTTTAAACGTACTGTGATATATTTCCCCATAAAGCCAAAGAAAAGACAGTCAGATTTTATGTTCGAATTTGATTTCGTGTCTGTCCAAATGTAATGCTACAAAGACGGTCAGCAGGTTTTTACTGGAATTTATCGGTGTAAACTTTAAAACCACTTGTTAAGACTTCTAGCTTTAAAAGATGCTGTTGATGCAGTAAATGATCCTTACCCATGCAGTCATTGTTATGGGTGAGCTCAAACCCAGGGAAGCAGAGACAGTTGTAGGATCCTACTGTATTTTTGCAGGTTCCGTTGCCACACGGCTGTCGGTCACACTCATCAATGTCTAAATTAAACACAGAGAAATGAAGTTTAAGTCTACAGGGTTACATGAAACAAGTGTTTTGTGTATTGGTATTGTTTTACAGTGTCCTTCTCACCCATGCACATGGTCTGGTCAGCAGTAGACTTAAAACCATTGTGGCAAAGGCAGCGATAACTGCCCTGTGTGTCAATACACTCTCCATGGCTGCACACATTTGGAATCTCCTGGCATTCATTACGGTCTGAGATAAAAAAAAACAAAAACAAATGGAAAGTAGATAAACATATTTTAAAGGACTCAAGTGAATAATTATTTATCAGTTAAACTGCTAATTATTTTTTTATTCCTCTGGTCTATACGATGTTAAAGAAAAATACTGATCAAAGGTTAAAATAAGTTGTTCTGTCTGACAAGCACGACAATGTTTAATTTACAATCACACAAAACTGCAAAGCTGCACTTTTCCTCAGGTATTTTTTTCTGAAGAATGACTTACATAATGATTTGGTTTTCAAATTATGAAGGATTTCCAGCCACTTAACTAATAGTTTCAGCACTACTTGTACACATTAAATTCATAAATCAGAGTTAAGGAAACAGTCATTATGAACTTATATATCTTAGCAGCTCTCTGCTTGTTGAGTAGAAGCAAATGCTAATTATTTTCTCTGAAGAACAGGTGACCCTGACTCACTTTCCCCACAAAACCTACCCAATCAATCTATCTGTCCTCCTTGTTGGTATCTTAAGATAAGAAACCTTTGTAAGACCTGTCAGACAGGCCGGACTCACCCAAACAGGCCCCGCTGGGAGACAGTTTGAAACCTGGCGAGCACTCGCAGCGGAAGCTGCCGGGAATATTGATACAGTTGGCATTACGTTGGCACAGGTTGTCTCCACTGTTGCACTCATCAATATCTATGGAAGGAGCAAGATAGAAAGAAACAGAGGGCATCAATCACAGGATCTATAACTGTCTGGTCAGAGCAGACTGTCAGCTTGTGGACAGCAGAAGAAAAAACACTACAGCACCATTTTGGCTCTGGTACAGTTCAGACAGGTTCTGGATGACTGGAGGTCCTGACAGGTGTTCCCATTCAGAGCCACTACACTTGTCTTTACAAGGGCATAATTCATGTGGTAGGAGGCAGCAGTACCTCTGCTGAGTGGACTGCTTGTAAAAGTGCCTCTTGGCCAGTGAGGGAATGTATTTGTATTTATGCGTGTGTGGGTGTGTGTGTGTTTGCCACAAGCAATTATACACTGTGTAGTGAATAAGTGACACATTAGAAAGCAGTGATTCAGCAGCAGGGTCAGAAAAGGAGATGTTGTTTAATGGGGTAAAAGTGTGTGTGATCCTTTTTCTACTATATTCATGGCCTCTGTATACCAGGATCCCACTGTACTTGTGGGGACCAACAGCTTTATAGGGAGAAAAATGATTTAAGTTTAATTATTAAGACTTGAGGCTGGGCTTAGAGCTAAAATTAGGTCTAAGTTTAGGTAAGGGTAAAGGACCTAAGTTAATGGTGGATTCCCAACTTTGACAGGTGTACAAGGTGCGTGCATCTGCTGTATGTATTTGTATGTTGAGACTGACACAGTGAATGGAAAAAACAAAGAGCTCAGTTCACAGTTAGTTGATGTTGCCTTGTTACAGGTGACACAAGGCTTAAAAGGAAAGAGTGAAGCAGAGGAGAAGGTCAGAGCTGACGCCTAAGTTTTACCTTCACAAATGAGCAGTATGTTGTTGTAGCTGAAGCCCATGGGACATTCACAGCGGAAGCTCCCGATTTGGTTGATACACACTCCGTTGGCACAGATACCTGGGATCTCCCTACACTCATCAATGTCTGCACAACAACAACACCAACAATGTCGGAAGGTTAGAAAATAAATCATGACTTAAATTTTGCACAAGTTGGTTTGAGCGTGAGGGTAGTCAGCCTGACTGCCTTACCAACTGGCTTGCCCGTGTGGATGTCAATGATGAAGCCAGGAGCTTGGTTACCGCACAGTAACTGGTACTCAGCTGCAAACAGTCAGGATGAGAGAGACTCAGTGAGTGGATGACTGTGTAACCCATAAAGTAGTACAGTTGTTGTGAAGCGGTAGTTTCTTTGTGTCTGTGTTTTATGACACTCACAGGTAGCAGGAGTAGGACAGGCCTCGCATGGCTTATTCCAGGCCTTTCCTACATTGTAGGCACAGCAGCACATTTTCTTGGTCATGTTGAAGGAGAGCTCGTTCTCACATGTGTCGTTGAAGTTACGGTAGCACACGCTCTTCCTCATGTCTGTATTACAAGATGGAGAGATTACAGAGTCAGTCAAAAAAATAACTATCTTCTGTGAAATAGCAAGAGTGAATCTTCTGTTGTCCAATTGACATCTCTCCTACTCACCCATACAGTTGTTTCCTCCATTGACTTGCATGTATTCAGGGGGACACACACAGGTGTAGTTGCCCAGAGTATTGTAGCAGGTACCAGGGCCACAGATTCCAATGTGAGTTGTGCACTCATCAATATCTGCACATGACAATGTGATGAGGGATAATGAAAAACACTAAATCAAGGAGATGGTGACATATAACATATTTTTGTGTCAGTACTATTTGAGTTAGTTAAACAGTTATGGGGTGTAATTTGTTTTTCGGTCCTTACCCTCACAGATGCGAGTCTCCTCATTGAGATAGTAACCTGCTGGACACTCACACTGGAAACTGCCAAAGGTGTTGACACAGTTTCCACCCTGGCAGAGACCTGGCAGCTCCTGGCACTCGTCAATGTCTAGAAAATAACTCAGGTTGTTAAATCCATAGATGTGTGTGTAGATGTGAATGATATACTGATAATATGGCACAGTGTATGGTAGATTGATAGTAAAACTCTGAAACAGAGGCTTGAATTTTGTGGTTTGCTGCTTGGTGGTTTACCTTCCAGGATGACAGTGATGGGGTTGGGTCTGAAGCCCTCTCCTCCTGGACAAAGAGTCTTATACTCCGCTACAGACAAGAAAGGGCAATTACAGCAAGCTAGCATGACTTTCCAATTCATATTGGCAAAGACAGCAGATCAGTATGAAACAACAAATCTGAGTATTTTAACTGTAACATATAGTTGTGCACTTTGCATAAATGTCATCAGCAGTGTCAAGATCATGCGGTACACACTGGAATTGGGGGCGGGGCAGAGTTCACAGGGGTTTCCCCAGGCTCCTCCCAGGGAGCAGCAACAGGATGCTCTGGTCACCCCGACTCCAATCTCAGCACTGCAGGAGATTCCTCCATCACCACGTGGATCAATATCCAGGAAACAGTTGCCAACACGGGTGTCTGGGAAAGATGCACATGAACTCATATAAAGACACTTCTATGTAGCAGGATGTCATGAGTCCACAAGTGAAATTAACAACTGTTTGACCAGCTCCCACTAAATAATTGTAATTCAAGTGTGACTTTTCAGAAATAAATTTGGATGCTACTAATTGCATCTCAACACTATGTTCTCATATTAATAAACATACCGATGTCTTGTACAAATTTATTTATTTATTTTGGACTTTTAATGGTGTCGTTAACAGGTGGCACAGGGATAAAATATTAAATTAACCAAAATGTACTAAAATTAAATTAACTGGCCTTGTGGTGGCACTTTAGCGTGGCTCAGTTGATGTTGAATGATCTTTTATGACCCAACCTCTTACAGCTGAATTAATGAAAGACTGGTTTATGGAAGACAGCATGGAGTTCTTCCAAAAAAAAAAGAAAAGCTTATTATCAGTTAAAATCTTTCAGCTCTGTGTGACTCACCCACGCAGCCCACTCCAGTGGGGTTGAGCTCAAAGTCAGCTGGGCAGTTACACAGGTAGCTCCCTGGAGTGTTCACACACAGTCCGTTGATGCAGTTCACGGGGTCCGCACACTCGTTAATGTCTAAGGTATGCAAGTGACAAACACAACTTAACGACAACACAACCAGATAATGGAACTTTTTCTGCATGTATTAGTTTATTCGCTGCTGTGAACAGAGACCAATAATACATTATCCCACCAAAATGACTCAAAATTTTGTTTATGCTACAGAGTAGCTGTGGAAAGTGAGCTGCATAAAGTCTGAGAAACTAAAGGAATAAACAGATGACTAAAGTAGATCTGTGACTAAGAATGTTGAAGTGTAAAGTGATGCATGAACGAATTGTTATTCCTGACAAAGAAACTCGGCCAAGTTCCTGTTGTTTCTGTGTTCTGTGTGATTTCAGAGATACAATTACATACCAGTGCAGTTTCCGCCACTGCGGTCCAGTTCGTAACCATCATCACACACACAGCGGAACATCCCTGGAAGGTTCTGGCACGTTCCAAACACACAGATGTTCTGGAAATTACACTCGTCGATGTCTGTGGCAAAGGCGACAGAGAGAGGGGGAATTTTTTTTAAACAATACTCGAATGAATAAACAACAGTATCAAAAGGGAAAGAATTAAATGTGACAGAGTGAGTGCAGCACCTTGACAGGCTTTGCTGTCTTCTGTAGGCGTGAAGCCCATCTCACACTCGCAGCGGTAGCCACCCGGAGCGTTCAGACACTGGCCGTTCTCACACAGGTTTACATTGTCGGCACACTCATCCATGTCTGAAACAGATCAGATCAATGAGTGACAAAAACTCTCACTGCACGCACAATAGATGTAATACTTGAAATGTTCTGACAGCCTCACCAGAGCATGAAAACCCATCTCCGTTAAAGCCTTCTTTGCATGTACACCTGTAGGATCCTGGTGTGTTGACACAGTCTGCGTTGGGGTTACAGTTATGATCCTCTGCTGAGCACTCATCCTGATCTACAGGGAAACAGAAAAAAAAGATTTCAGTCTCAAAATGAAATGTTGTTGGCTTTAGCAGACAGTTTTACTCCTTCATTTCCTTTATTAGCCCAGTTGTCCACAGCAAAACGTCAAATCGCATCATAGCCGAGATGGCCTGAGGATGTACTCACCTACACACTTGATGCCATCTCCCACCCAGCCGTCTCGACAGCGACATTTAAAGCTTCCAGGAACATTGATGCAGGCAGCGTGCATGTCGCAGTTATGAGCCCCGATCTCACACTCATCAATATCTGAAGGGATGATGAGACAAATCAGCCAATAAACACACTGAATACCAAAAGAATATAATATCTTAGTTTGTTTAAGGACATCACTACTTTGCTTTTCACTAACCACAGCAGTTTAAATTCTCTTCTGGATCTCTGGATCTGGTATAGTATAAATAAATTATTCATTTCTAAAATGAAGACTTGCAACTACTGTATGCATGGATGACCTGTCTCAATACTCAGTGCAGATATGGACACACAGAGGCCCAGACCTCCCAGCCACAGCTCAGGCCCTAGTATCTGTATATGTGCCTGCGTGTACCTGTGCAGCCTGTGGATCCCTTCTTGACAAAGTATCCCAGCTGACAGTGGCAGATGAAGGAGCCTTTGGTGTTCTCACAGTCACCGTGGAGACAGATGTTTGGGTTCAAATCACACTCGTTCACATCTGGGGCAGACAGGTAGTGGACAGAGACAGATAGTAGGTGAATGTTCTGGCCTTGAATATATGGTGACAGAGAGTGAGACTGACAGAGAAAGTCCCACAGGTATCCGGACAGGCAGAGAAACATAACATCAGAGACTGAATGAATACATTCATGTGGCAGACAGAGTAACAACAACATAAAATGTAAACAGGCAAATGTGAAAAGATAAAGAAGGCGTGAGTCTCTCCTCTCACCGATACAGGTCCTCATGTCCATGGAAGCCATGAAGCCATCATAACACAGACAGCGATATTCCCCGGGGATGTTGGTACACTGGCCTCCATCACAGATGTCAGGTGTCTCCTCACACTCATCAATATCTAATAGAAGCAGTAGAGATACATTTCACAATAATATATGTGGCAGCCCTGTAAATTGGTCTCTTTCTTTAAACTACTGATGATGCTTTTTTTCTGAGTGAAAAGGTAACTGGAATACAGATAAACTCTAAGTATCCTGTGTTTTCCTACCTGCACAGGTCCTGAGATCAGGCATGAGAGCGTAGCCCTCGCTGCAGCTGCACTCGTAGCTGCCCTCCGAGTTGGTGCAGTGGGTCTCACAGCCTCCATTCATAATGGTACATTCATCAATATCTGCGATCAGAGGCCACGGTTACAGTTTACACATTCAGGTTTCAGTCTCAATGAAAAACATTTGAAGATTACAAAGTGTCAATTATTTTTGCTCCACTTACCGACGCAGCCCTGCCGATCTGGTGTGGCCTGGTAACCGGTGTCACAGGTGCACTGGTAGGTTCCAGGCAGGTTGACACACTGGCCGTTCTTGCACAAGTTGTCACTCAACTGGCACTCGTTCACATCTGGAGCAATAAACAAATATAACGAATTAAACAATGCATATAATGTATCGTACCTTGGAGGTAGTAATAAAAAAAAAAAAACGTTCCTTCCTTAGCTGGGGAATGGGTTTAAAATAATTCATCAAGGCTTAAATCTTGTCTGAGTCATAACTTGAGCCAAAGTGCGAACACTACTATTTTACGATGTGACAGATGTTATGAGTGCAACATATTTTGGATGTGCTGAGAATGATATATAACACCAAAGGGGCCTGTGTGTGTGAATACATATTTGTGTGTATGCTGTATGATATATGACCAACCTTCACAAGCAGAGCCGTCCGTGCTAAGCGAGTATCCAGTGGGACAGTCACACTCATAACTCCCCTCTGTGTTCACACAGGTTCCTCCACGACACAACAGGGGGTTTCTCTCGCACTCGTCAATGTCTGTCAGCAGGAAAGGAGGAGGAGGAGTTAAAAAAATTGGGAAAGGCATGTCAGAAGTGAACTGGGCTGTGATTTCACATTGTGGACATGAATTCAAATAGTGTTTCATTTGATTCCCGCTCACCCATGCAGTTCTTCATCATCATGAAGCCACTCTCATAGCCCTCGAAGCACTCGCACTCAAAGCTGCCGGGTGTGTTGACACAGGTACCGTGACCGCACAAATCGGGGGAGATGCGGCACTCATCAATGTCTGAAACACAGTGAGAGAAAGCTCACTAAGTGCTCACAATGTGCAACAGAAATATCTCTCAAACAGCTAAATCTATTCAATCTTTCATCGTACCTGTGCAGTTCCTCTCTTCAGCCGTCAGAGCGAAGCCGCTGTTGCAGCGACACTTGAAGCTGCCGATAGTGTTTCGGCAGGTACCGTAACTGCATAGACCCTGGAACACCTTACACTCATTCACATCTAAGAGACAGACGAAGCTTATTAATAACGCACATCACAGAGATATTTAAAACATCATTTTGGCAACACCAAATACACTTAGATTAATTGGTGATTCAGTTTTGGTGTGACTGTATGGCTTAAGCCACTGATAACCATGGTGTGGTCAAAAAAATACAGTTTTCATATACTTTACTTGAGTATGGCATTTACAGATGCTAAGAGAGATGACCATAAAGTTGTATTTGTATCTAATGTTTTTAGGGACAACTGGATGCATCCCTGTATAAATCCCTGTACCTTTGTAGAACGCCCTGCCGGTCAAAATATCTCTATTGGCGAAGCCAGGTCCTCTGGGACAGATGGTTTTGTACTCAGGTGTGTCTGGTTTGGGACACTCCTCACAGTCTGGACCCCAGGCAGCACCCACTGAACAGCAGCACATGTCCACACGATATCTCCCTGGCAATGGTTCGCCACACTCATCCTCATGCCACTTCATGTAGCACTGCCCATTACGCATATCTGAAAAAGTTGGTAAGAACATTTAAGAGATTAAGTCACCTCTGTTTTGATCTTATAATGAAGAGCACCGAGAGCCACCGTCTTGTTGAGCAGTTGTCTTACCCACACATGTGCGTCCAGTACTGTCCAAGGTGAGGCCCTCAGCACACTCGCAGCGAAAAGAGCCCTGGGTGTTTACACACCGGCCGTTTGTACACACTCCAGGGAACACCTCACACTCATTAATGTCTACAGGGAGAGGGACAATAACCATGATTACAAGGTGAAACACACAATAAAATACTACAATTTCTTTTTCAGAGGAAATCTGCACGTTAGAAAAACAAAAGAATAAAATTACTTCGTGGGTGTTGAAGATGGACAGGAGGAGGACTTCAAATGTTCTTACCTTCACAGACCAGGCCCTTCATACGAGCGAGTCCACGAGGACAAGCAGTGTCTGTAAAGATTGAAAAATGTGGGGGAGAAAAGCACTTCATTTAAGATATTGGCTTTTAGTTCATGTTCAATAGTATCATCTTCACAGTATAGTGACCAGAGCTGCCAAACATTATGTGAAAATTACGTTTTTATTATCTTTTGTTATTGGTGCTCAAGGTTTATTAATGTTTGTTTATTTATTAATCTCCTTAAAGTTAGTAATCACAAAATGCCATAGCTCATAATTTACTAGCAGCAATAATTTCAGTCTCTCTCCTAAATTGAAGTGAATTCCTCAAACTATTTTATTTGTTCCCATGCTGAATTTTGCTGAAAAACATAGAATGGTGCCTTGGCACAAAATTTAAATGGGTTTTATTCAAAACATTGGTATCTGCTTCATGGAACCAATATT
>OMNW01001103.1:34701-49946 GCA_900303245.1 Selene dorsalis | reverse complement strand
GACGAGCGTTTGATGTCTTGGCTGCGGGTTCGTGGAGGCTGCTGCGCAGGGACATTTGTAACAAGGAGAGAGGACTCCCAGTCACTTCTTCTCCACAAACCTCTTTCCAAAGCTTTTGAGCCTGTGACAGGACAGCTTGTGTGAGCGTAAGACGGCCATGGATGTTTATTTATCCGAGGATGTACTTTGATCTCTGATCATTAAGAAAGCTTAATTCTAACAGTATCTCATATCCTACCCAGGTATAAATTTGAAAACGAGGACAGGAATGTCTGCACGACCTAACTATCATAAATAAGCGATGCGCACACATGGACTAGACCAACTCCTTTTTGACCCATATTTTACCTGCTGCTGCATTTCTTCCCATAACTGATGAGGGCTGTCCACCTATAGGATTGGAGACACTGCTTTAGCTAATGACTATGTATGGTTGTTACAACATGTTGGAAGTATCCTCAAAATTACTCTTGTTTTCCTGGAGTAACGGTGCATGTGCATGCTCCTGCTTCACAACCTCTCAACCCTCGTGAAGTCCATTCATCACATTAGAGTAGAAACAATGTCATCATTTACTTCATTACCCCCCTGACAATCAGCCCACAGATCTGTAATCCCAGTCATGTCCTCCAGCGTTCTCTACAGCGCTTTTTAAGGGTAGATGTGTCTGTACTTTCTCCTTCATATCATCACCTGGTGAAGATAAAAGCAGATATTGAAGCCAGTGTTTCAACAGGTTAGCAGGCGGCACACAGTGTCGCCCATAAAGTCAGATTTCGTGGTCTGATTCACTATTGATAATTTTTAAAATCTAGTACTATTGTTCATTTGCTGTAAAAACACAGCAACCAGGATCTGAACTTTGATTCAGTAGAGACAAAGTGTTTGGTAAAATACTCAACAAGACAAACACTACATCACAATTTAAAATTTCTCCATCAGCAAATGTGTGCAGTTTCAAATTCTTCAAATAGAAACTTCCCCAAAGTCCTCCCGAGTTGCAAGACACACACACACACACACACACACACACACTTGTAAAAAAAACACACAGGTAAAGACACACACAAATATCAACCTCAATTCTTCTGTCCCAGGCCTGTGCACATGTTTGTCATGTTCTCTCCCAACTTTTTCTTTCTTTCTCCTTCAGTCACACACACACACACACACTGATGCACAATGCACACGCACTCACAGACACTGGCACATCACTTCACTGGTCACTTTGTTGGCCACAAAGCAGGCAGGGTGTCCGGTGGTCAGCCAGTGAATTTCATGCCCTATTGATGAGAATAAACTCCCTCGGTGTTAGGCTGGCAGTGTGGCGGTTCTGCCTGATTCCTGCAAATTAAAGGCTGTCAGCATCCACATGCTTAGCTCTTCCGTGAATATCTGGGATTTTATGCAGAGTTATCTAGTTTGCTCAGTTGTCTTGTGTTGCTAATCTGTGTAACGTCTGTGCACTGCACTCTTTTTCTCTGGTCTCTGGTGTTTTTCCCTATTTTTTTTTCTTCTCTCTTTTCCTCTTTCTCAGTGACGATGCTGACTCACTGATAGCAACGTTTGCCTAATACTTTATTCTTGAAATATGGGCCAAGACACAAAATGGGTCACGGGCCCCCTTTTAGTGGCTCTTTGTGTGACAGTGTGAGAGTGTTTAGATGAGCCTGGGTCACAGGGCCAGAGTGATTTTATTCAAATTAGGCCTGTAGCTTACAAAAGCCTCCGTACTCCATCACGACGAGCATAACAGCCCATAAAATAGTTCAATTCAGGTGCTGTTTCCTGAACGTTACATATTTCAGGCTTTAAACGTGCCCCGCCATATGTAAGACAATGGTTTGCCTTTATTTTCATTTAATCCAAAGCAAAATCCCTCTTTAAACACTCTGAATAAGCATGATTGATTATTTGCTGAGTGAGCAGCCATAGGTCATGATTATTAGTCCCCTCTGCTAATGGAGAAGCTTTTAGCTTGAATAAGGATATGTGGATATCTGAAGCTGTAAATTATCCTGGAGGGGGGGTCCTAACTTGTAATTTGTTGTGAAATTTTTAAACAAGGGTTTAATAGTTTTATCAATATAAATGCACCCTGCTGTACGCTGGAAGTTAATGGACAAATTCAAAAAAAGAAAAAGAAAAAAAAAGTCCACCCCTGCTCATTTTGTCACGTCTATCACCGACTCATTCAATCATGCAAGTCAGTCTTTGACATGTGTATGTTATTCTGAGAGGGGAAGGGGGTGGGGCGGGTGAGAGAGGTGGTGGTGGTGGTGGTGTATGTGCAACTTAAAAATTATAAAAGGAAGCCTCCCATCTAGTGCAGCCATAAGGGAATACAGAGAGGGAGGCAGCAGGAGCAAATCGAGAGCGGTGATTTCCAAAGTGGCTCAGCCATTGAATGACAATAGCCAGGCCCCTTTGCCTGTCTCTTTTTCTTTCACTGCTGCAGACTTAAAAAAAAAAAAACTAACACAATAATGCGGCCAGACAAAATTACCAAATGTGATTCATTCTGATTTGAACAAATCATTTGTGATTTAAATATGGCAAGAGAGATAACCATGGTAACTGAATTTTCTAGTTGTTTAATTTTGTCCCTTCCTTGTTTTATTTAATTTTTTCTTTTTTTTTGTTTTTTGCATTTCGCTGTGGCCAAAAACAAGAGTTTGATGGTCCCACTGGTTCATGTTTTGCAACCACTGCTTCTTGTGGAATCCCTGATGTTCTTGTTAGTGGAAGTTTATAGGCTGAAGTTTATCGTATTTACTTTGGAATATAAAAATACATCATTCAAACATTTTACAGAGTCTGTGACAAGCGGATGCGGCTTTACGGGAGCTTTGGATTAATGAGCTACATGGAAACATGACATATAAAGAGTTAGATAATTTGATTACTTTATTATGTATGTATAACTGTATAATAGTCGGTCTTTATTATTGAAATCTGTGTTTAAATCTGTTTATTTTCACACAATAGTCAAATACTAAACGAGTGAAGTGCTCTGCTAGAAATATTGATGATTGCGTTTTCCTTCAGGTCACGTCCTTGTGTTTCTATAACCACTTTTCACTGTAAGTATTTTTGGAATTATTATAAATAGAGATTTGCTCCACTTTTTTTTTATTCTAAAGTTAGTGTCAGTGTGCAGTGCTTAACAGTGTTTTCATCATTCCTCTAATATGTGGCACAGCCAGTGAGCAGCCCTACATATTCTCTCATCCGTCAAGGAAGGAGAGATTTTTTTCAATAAATAATTCACCACTGATAGCTAGCCCTAATGCCTACATGAACAAATCTCTCAGTTACAGCCATCTTGGGAGTAAGCCAGTCCGAGAGCATACTTAATAAACAAATACAAGGTCTGACAAGCTCTGGTTTCACTGATGTCTTTCCGAGAGGAAAGTATTTGAAGACAGTCGGTGAAACAACATCCTTTCTGTGGGTGAAGGTTTAGGGGTCGGGTGTGGGTTATTGCTGCCAGAGCAAGTCCTCCCGTTGCATTGTTACCGCAGATCCTCTGGATAGATTTACTGTCCGTTTAACATGGAGCATACTTTAAGTTTTTCTTCAGAATTATCTGATGTTCATGTTTTAAAATGTTATGATCTTGCATCGTTTAGTGGAAATTAAATGACAATGGACCCATCGAAATAATACATCAAATATATGAATATAGAATTTGTATCATTTCTTTTTGAGCACGTTGCCCTTTGTGTCCACTTCTAGGACCAGGGCTGAGTCACTGTTGCAGCTTTACATTGACCACATGTTCGCTGGGACCAGAAACATGATCCAGACATGATTTCCCTAACCCAGCCCGTTGGGTAAAGTGGCCCGTGTGTGTGTGCGTGCGCGCCTGTGCAACATCTTCTCACGGAAATCTTCTTGTCATGGACTACAAACAGAGGCCGTCTTATTTTTCTTTTCTTTTCTTTTTTTTGTAGCATTATAATGAATTTGGTCATCCATCTAAGTGTGTCAGTATCTGGGGGTTGTGGTTAGCATCATTTCTTCTTTTAATGTTGAAGTAACTTTTGATTCATGGCTTCATATTCTTTACATCTTGGTTGAGCCAACATAGTCCACTTCAGTTTGTCTATTATATATAGAAGGAAAACGTGACATTTGTTTTTTTGTGAGTAAAATGTGTACATAGGGTGTATGTTTGTTTGTTTGTGCCTGTGTCCTTGTTTGTAGGCATCCACAATCAGGTGAATGTTTGTAACTGGACATGGTTGTTGGCCACTTATTTATCTCATCTGTGTATCTGCTGCAAGACTCCCTACATGAAATATTCAAGGTCCAGTGAAAATTGATCTGCTGATCTGAAGTCTGTTTCTCGCTCTCTCTCTCTCTCTCTGACCAGATCCCCATGGAGCTGCCTCGAAGAAGGATGCTAATATCGCATATCAGTTAGATGACCAAGTTCAGGGCCTGCACTGCTGCTGCTGCAGCTCAGCGCTGGAGCTCTGATCAATGGAATACTGCTGGGGATACAACGGACCACACCCACACACTGATTAGAGCCTCTGATTGGATATCACATGGATGTCTTGACCACTACAATGGCTTTCATGCAAATTGATAAAGGTAATTTTAGTCCCTTAAGTGAAATTTGATTTGCGTTAAGAGCTCTTGCTGCTTTTTCTTAACGCAAAATGGTTTTGATTAATAGTCTGAGATTCCACAGAGAAATGATATTAAGTGTAGGGGTGTAATGTATCTCTTCCACTAAATTAGCGGTGCTGCTGTTTCTCACAGGGGTTTATTGTCATTATTTTGGGCAAATAAAATCAGATTTTCTCAAAACTACGCATGACATGACAACTGCCCTTGACATTAGGCATTACCCACCATGAAACTCTGTGTTGATTAGCTGAGTGGACATCTTATAGTAATCTTATCAAGTTACAGGTCAGCTTCCACCAATGCCCTCATAGGCCTAGACCGTAGGCCTCTCGGTCACTTAATCTGTGCTTTGGAAAGCGGAGAAACGTACGCAGCCCATACACTCGAAGTAACGTACGGCCAACTACTCAAACACACACGCTGCCACGCACACTAACTAAAAGGTTATCAGCAAACAAGCCCTGCTATACCATTGTGTCCACCTACCCAGGCCGTAGCTGTTACGTGCTCCCCTAAATGTCTGCAACACTCCACCTCACCTCCTCAGAGCGGCACAGCGCTGCACCCTGACTAAATGAAAAACAATCTGAGGAAACAGGGAACAATCCTAGGCAGGCTCCAGCGGGCTGCCATAAAAAGAGAGGCTGCCTCTCCAGCCTCTCCCTCATGCCTTCAGCTTTAACTCTATGGGCTGATGAAAGATCAATGGGCCGACTGGGCAGCCGCTGCTGCGCCTGCTGTCCGCCACTGCACCAGGAAGCAAGCCAATTACAAAACACCAGAGAAAAAAAAGGGAAAATGGGAAAACCCTCAGTCTTTATGAATGCGAACTGACTGATTAGCAAAAAAAGTTTTCTGTTCGTGTGTGTGTGCACATGTTTTCCTGTTATCTCATATATGCTGAGTCCAGCCCATTGTAGCAGCCAGAATTACTTATGAGAAATGTTGAATGTTTCCAGCCTTTGGATCATATTCCAAACTCATTTTAACCCTGATCTCTCCCCGCATCCCCCACCTTCCCTACCTCACCCTCTTTAACACCCCTTTAACCCTTCGGCCCCTGCTTCCAGGAGCCCCACTCCAGATCTGTACCAGCTAACCAGCCCTCTGGATCTCCGGCAGGAGTCGTAATGGGGGTTGGCGCTAGGGTTTGGTGCAAACACGCAGCAGCAGACAAACAAATCATGTTAAGTCTCTGCTGCCACGGCTGGCAGCACACTCAAAGGGGAACCAGTGCCCTGCCAGGGAGGAGGGTGCACCCATTTTCCCAGGGAGGGGGTGAGGGTGAACACGAGGGAGGGCGGCGTGGAGGGGAGGCCTGGTCCTTATCGAGCCTGGATCACAGACACCTCCGCCCCTCCTGGCAGGAATGCATACAGCCCCTGTGGGAGGAGAGAGGGAGAAGAAAGGAGGAGGAGGAGGAGGAGGAGGAAACAAGCAGACATAAAGAGGGGAAGTAAAAGGGGAAAGAAAAGAGCGAGTGAGGGAAAGTGAGTGAGTGGATGAAGGAGGGAGGCAGACGCACATGAGAGAGAGAGAGAGAGAGAGAGAGAGGGAGAGAGAGAGAGAGAGAGGAAGACCTGCCCAGCTTCGGAGAGGGAGTGTCTCTGAACATGCACACAGACAGAAACACACCAATCGCAGCACTCAACACACTCTCACTAGGTTGAGAGCACCAGTGGGAGAGCACATATGAAAACAAACAGGGCATTAGGCTGTTCAAATACCATTCTAACCATGCTGCTGTGGTTATCATTACCTCAGTGCCGTTTTAATACAATGTGTGTCACCGATGAAAGCTGGGGAGAGATCAGCCAGCAATGTGGTCACACATTGCACAAGTGTTAAACATGGAGTTGTTCGACTGCCACAAAATGTTACATCTCGCCTTTCTTCTTCTTCCTTTTTGCTGTGTGTTTGGGTCATTAAGTTCAAACTCAGAGTGTCACGAGGAATATCCCAGCAGTCATTTTTATGTCTTGCTACTTGAGTGATATTTTCAACCTCTTGTTGTTTTCCAAAATAAGCACACCCTCTGTCTCTTACTCTCTTAACACTTCCCTTTATTAGGCCTCAGTGTATGTTTCAGTCCATCACAGAAAGCAGGATGATAAAATGTTGAGTGTTTAAAGATCCTCAATTATTGGACTGTATAATATTTCCGCAGCCTCCTCTGGGATGGAAGTATTTATTTTTAAAGCCTATAGAGAGGCAGTTGTGATCTTAACGTGGCATTCCTGCAGGCTGGCTGCAAGTGTTTTGTGGTTGTGTGTCAGGGCAGAGAACAGATTTTGTCAGAAGTAAATTGGGGTTTAGAGGTTCATTTATGGTACACACAAGAGCATTCCATGCGATCTTTACATTTCCATTCACCCTCACTTTCTTCCCCTCTTCCTCTACTACCATCTCCCTTCTCTCCTTTTGAAATGCTAATATCTCCCAACAGTTGTTGACATAATTTGCTGTTCAGTTCCAAACATGGGGAGTTTTGACATTCTGCACACTCCCCATGCTTTGCTGAATACCCGGCAGCGTTGCTGCCATGATGGAGATGTGAGTCACACCACAATGTTCGTACTGTAACTTGTGTATACTGATCCCTAATTACACTAAAGTGTCTCTCAAATGCGCTGCTGTCTGCTGTAATATCATCAAAACACACAGCCAAACTAAAACTCTTCCAGCCGACGTAATACCAGAGCAGCTTGGCAATCGCTGTCTTCACACCTCTGTGAGCTGAACCTTGGAGAAAGACCTCTGACACATAATAAACAGTTACAAAGACGACAGGCAGGCAGACGAAAAGAGACACTGGCAGACAAGAACTTTATTTATGCTAGTAAGTTAATTAAGGGATCAACACAATCACATTAAAAATGTCATACATAAAGTAATTATCATTTTACAAATAACACTTCGCTTTTTGAGGTCATGACAATTGCTGTTATTTTCGCACATAATGGATAGCTATAAAGAGGGTGTGATACCACATGATATGAATGGTAAATGGAAAAACTCTTTTTTTTAGAGGACCTTTTTTTTTTTGGTGAGATGGCATGGCACACTCTTTTTTTATAAAATAGCACAATGAATTTTTAATGGGTGTAATTAACTTCCACGAAAATGGCATTATGATTTAATATGGTCTCCTTTATTAAAGATGTCTCGTTAAGTTAAATTTTAAGCCCGTCGTGCTCCACCAGACAAAAACAATAGTGAGCGCTGTGGTGATGATACCTGATGGCACACAGCAGGCATAAGTGTGTATATCAAGTTAATGAGATAAATTGACTACTCTGCATTGTTTAATATAATTCTCCCATATTATGTTCTATTGCCAAAGGAGAGGTGAATGTCTCTATTTTGCATCTCTTCAATTTAGCAACAGGAATAAAAAAATCCATTTATTACACCACAACGGTAATTTTCTTAAAACTCCTAATTATTGAAATTCTGTGGTTCAAGAAGCAATATATGTTATATAATTTAACTACATGTATTAAAGCTCAGATAGCCAAAATTAATTATGTTGTTCTATTGTTGTTTTCATATATTTATATTTTTAAAGCTAAAAAAAGTTGTCATATCACAAGCAGAAACATGTTTCATAACAACTTGTAGAATGTTTTAACTTAGGTTTTACCAGGAAAAAAAAGAAAAGAATTCTGGTCTGTTGATGATGAAATTGCCAAAAGCCCCACACTGTAATCCAGTCGCAGCTTTTCAATGGAGGACGCTTCTTTTCTCTCGTTTTTTATTCTATTTCTCATCTCAGCAGAAGTACCTCGGCCCAGCTCCATCTGTTAGTCTGGCCAGTGTGGCAGCGAGGCTAACTTATTGCTAGCACATGTGACCCGGTGAGTGTGTGTATGCGCCTCGGCCTATCACACAGCATCCCCTCGCCTATATCAGACCCCCCTCCCAACCCCTCAGATGGATCTCTACCTTCATTAATGCAGGCCCACGGCAAGCGCATGTCTCCACATGTTAGCAGGGGATGCAAACATCTGGCTTATTTTGACCGCTTTCCTCCCTTAAACCTCCTCTTGCTGTTTCCCAGTGTCCTGAAATGGGCAGCTCAACATTTAGTCTCTGTAGATGGGAGGAAGTGGTGCTGGTGTTTCTGTGGCGAGGGACTTCAAAGAGGCTGGGACGTCAGTCATGAACAAGCGGAGGGCAGAACCTGGTCAATGGCAGGGATTTGTCGTCTAATAGCCCCTCTGGGGGGACTTCAGGCCTAATTTCAGAGGTGCTGAAAGTAGGATTTTATGGAGTATGCTATGTCCTAAAGTCTTTTTGTTTCACATGTTTTTTTCATTACACAGAAGCTAATTGTGATGATAATGGAAAAGTGAATTGTGATTTTCTTTCTCCTATTTTTACCTCATGGAACATTAGTGGATTGTGATGGAAGTAAACACTGATAATTCACGGAAATACTGTGAAGCGGCATGCTTAGATTCATAAGTTAAACTGTAAATTCATAGCCTAGTCTCTATCTAACCTGGTGATGATGTCATCCAGGGGTGACTTATCAGGTAATACAACTGGCAGTAACTCCAGTGCACTTTAATATTGATGTTTCCCTCCCCTTGTCTCTCCATCAGCAATACATTTAATGGTCACATTCTGTGCTTATTCAGCACGAAGAAAAACGAGAGCAAGGTAAACATGCCAGCCCGAGAGCACAAGACATTAGTCTTGTAGCTTGAAATAACTGCACTGCATTTAATGAGACGTACGTAAGTTGAGAGGGCAGACATTTGTTTTGTTCCTGACCGCATGTGCCGAATTAACTGACAAACAGTGAACTTCTCAGACTTCAGGACTGCACAGTGTTCCAACAGCCATCAATACAAGCTCATGATCTGTAGTCGTTGTCAGTCAGGACGTCGTTTAGAAGAAAATGCACGTTTAATGGCTTGATCCATTGTGATTGGAGTGGTTAATTGATGATCTGGTTGTAAATTTCTGTCTCATGGCTGTCACTATCTCTCCTCCCCTCCTTTCATCGTTCCCTCTGTTTATGCTTCTTTGCCTCTTCACTTTGCTCGGCCCCTCTGCTCCTCCTGTTCTGCGACTTGTATCTGTGTCTCTCCTGCTGCCCTGATCTCTTCCCTTCCCTTATTGATTGGAGGCTGAAATGCGTGGCGATCTTGAAATATTCACTGTTGAAACCCATCTAATTGCCCATGTTGAAATCCATCTCACAAAATTATTCACAGTTATTCAGTGGGAACTGTTTGTATTGGCTGCCAACCAAAACCAAAGCTCAGAGAATGCCAGATTTGGAGGTTGAGGTGGATGCCGGGGTACGGCTGCTGGTGCAGATGTGCTGCCTAATTGCAGATCCCACCATGCGGAAACTATTCTTCTCAACCATTTCAAAGCATCTACAATAGGTGTCACTGCAAGGTTAAACCAACTTCAAAATGCAAGTCCTGTTTCCATTCCTCACTGTTGAACTGATTGTGGTGCCGTGTACCCTCAGAAGAGAAGAGGAGAGAAAGGATGAGGTATTGAAAGAAGGGAGAATTGCAATCCCGCTCAAGGCTTACATTAGTTTGCCAGTGTCTGCTGGTTGTACATAGTGTGCTTTTTCAAACTGAGGGAAAGAATGTGCATAACATTAAGAAAAACAGCTTGTATTACAGATAGTGAGGTCATTTCGCTTGTGTATCTCAGACATTTCAACCAGTGGTTCAGGATGAAATACATTGCTTGAAATCTCATAATAGCAGTTTATTACTAAATAATTGTAAAGATTGTAAAATAGATCTCTTGTTTACATTTAACGTAATAGTTAGAAAACTGAAAAGAGAGCTGATTGCTTTATCTCGAGCTGATTTGGATGCTTTCTGGGAAGGTATTGATTCAGTCAATTGCAGTAGTTAATGGTGTCTGCAGATGCTAATTGAAACCTGGAAAAGAAAGTCTAAGGTTTCATATTCCTGTAGCAATAGCAATGTAAACAAAAACGGTGGAGGAATTATACACTTCTGATAAGGCATCGGCTGCAGTTTTATGCTGAAATCCAGACAAGGTGACTTCACAGAGACACTTAAGCAGTAGCTGGTGAGCAAAGCACACAGGGGTCTTATCACTGGACAGACCTGAGTGATCAAACGCTGAAATGTAAGGTCGTAGGTTGTGGTATCTGGCATGGAAGCTAAGACTGAGATAAGACCCTTCTCTTACATGTGTAGCTATAGTGTTGTTTTTATCAAACAGAAAACAAGCTGCATTGTAAGTTAATAAGAGCAATCTATTCAGTCCCTAAAGCTCTATAATGGTCTCTAGTTACCTCATATCCCTAACTGTACATAGTGAAGCAGTTGTGGCTCTGCAGCTGAATCTCTTGTCCAATTTCATTTAAGCTTGTCTCTGTTATTCACGTATGTTTGTATATTTGTTCATTTTTATTAACAAATTGTTATGAAAATAATACAAGAGATTACTATACTATTATTATATGCAACGAAGCCAGTTGATATATTCCTGCTTTTTTGTGCAAGGCTCTATACTATATGGTGAGCTTGAACTGCCATTGTGTATGTGTGTGTATTTGTTCAAATAGGTGTATTTGTATGCTTGTGTGTGTGTGTGTTTGTGCAGCCCTATGTCTGGCCAGCCATGGCCACATCTGTTTGTCATGTTAGCACTTAAGCGCCTGCAGGAGCCACGCTACTAAGTGGAGACAGAGTCCTTTCTCCCACTCTCTCCATCCTCCCTTTCTCCTAATTACATTTGTTCATTAATCCATTTTCTGCCCACTTCTCTTTCTTGTTTATGTTCTTGCTCCAGTGGGCTTTTGCCTCCTCGGACCAGCAGACAGTGACCTTTAAGGAGATGCCAAAAGACTCTGTAAGACAATGTTACCCCTTCACCCTTTCACCACACGCACACACACGCTCACACATGCACATACACACACATACACCCACCCACCCAGTCCTGTCTTGGCCCCTCAGTATCCCCTCGGGCCATCTCCTTCAGAGAGGCTAATGGAGTTAGCCTAATGTCTGCACAGCGCCAGTCATAAAACTGATTTGAGGCTAAAGGCTTGGTGCCGAGACCACCACTCTGCCTACAAAAAAGAGAGATGTGAGTGAGATGTTAAAAGAGAGCGAGTGTATCTTTACAGGGAAAGAGGTTGGGGTGGTGGCGGCGGTGTGGGGCAGGCTGGCGTAACTAAGGCAACTGCAGACAATCTAATTGGTATTGACATCCTTGTCTCGGAGGAAATTTGACATCTAAGGGCAAATCATTCTATTTAGTCTATTTAGTCGCCTGAATAGTCTCCAAGGCGGGGCCTGAGGAGCACAATCACGCTGTAGCGTTGTTCTGGTCCTCATGTCTGGGCCAGCTCTGCCACGCAGCAATCGATCCTAATCTGATCGGGGGAGGGGAGCAGGATAAGCGGCATGGGGAGAAAAAAATGAAAATAAAATCAAAAGCTCTGTTGGGGTAATATTTAACAAGAGGGAGTACAATTGGGCCCTGCTGGGGCGGCAGCCTGTAATGCACTTGTGCTGCTGTAGCATGGTTAATGTATAGAAAAGCCCGGGAGTAATGGCTCTTCAGCCAAGGTGGCCAGGCTTCAAAGAAATCTGCTTGCTTTAGCTAAAAGACTGCCAGGCTGGGCCGCCAAAGACCTTCATTCTGTTAGAGCATCAAATATGGCCCCCGCTCAGGACACACAGACACCCTGATTTTATTATCCTCACTCCCCTGAGAAACTCATCTCATCCCTCTTTTTGTTTGTGCGACTGACCATCAACGTGAGAGAGTGAAGTGGTGCTGTCCGTCAAAAGGCACATGCTCCCTTTTCTTGGGTCAAGCAGGAGTAAAGGCTATCTGTGGCACCTTCACACTCTTGTGAAGTAGTGACAGTGGTGCTTAAGGCTGTATTTTATATTAACTGGATGCATCCGTTTTATAAAAAGAAATTCTAGTTGAGCTGTAAAACTGCTTAGTTTTTAAACAAAGAACTTTTGATATGTTACTTTATCCATCCGTATCCCTGAAAGCCAAGTCGATTCTAAAATTACATTCTTACAATAAACTTGTCAAGTGCACAAGAAGAAAGCATTCAGAGTTCAGACTTATCTTTATGGACATTCTTATGGCAGTCAATGCATAAAGCCCATTTACCTCAAATACAGCCACCATATAGTATTTTGATCTTGACTTTAATCTTTGGCCTCTTTTTAGATGCTTAACGGTAACAAGCATATGACCAGCAGCATCTGGAAATCCTATCATGTGTAGAGTATGCACCTAAAAAAAAAATAAATAAAAGGCTCATACATCCAGGTAATGCGTCATTTTCATCCTCTGATCCCTGAAACAGGAACAGTCAAGAGGAAGGTAGTTAAACGTCATCCACATCGAGCTGGTGAAATGAAGGTTGGCACAGGCTGACAAAGTGCTAATGATTCAGTGAAGAAAGCATGGCACATAGTGACAGAAGCCTTTGGAAAAAAAACTTGTAAGTGGGACTTAAGGTTATGTTTTATTACTAATATGAAACAGAATCCTACTCAAGTGAATAGATACACCCTTAAGAATTTCTTAAATGAAAAGCCAAACATAACAGTGGATGAAGAAATTAATTATTCCACTGTAATTCATTCAGCATGGCTTCTAATCAAGTGGAGATTGTAAAGTCAGTGTTATCAGGCAAATCCCTGCTGTTTTCGTCTGTGTCTGGCATTGATGTGGCTCTGGTACACACTCGGTTTAAAGTCTGTTTGATTTAGACTAGTCATCCTGTGTGTTTATGTGTGTGTGGGTATGTGTTCGCTCTTATGATTCATCTAAATATCTTTACAATGATAATAAGGAGGACATGGAGAAAGACGTTTTTATTGTTCTTTTTTTTTTTTTGAGCCCAAATGTCTTTGGACCCTAACCCTAAAGAGTTACATCTAAGTTTAGGGTTACTGGGTTTAAATTTAGCATTAGGTCCAGTATTAAGGTTAGACATTAGAGTTGGAGTGAGGTTGATGATTGAATTTAATTCACTTTGTGAGGTTTAAGTGGTTAGGATTAGGAGTAATTTGCTAGTTTGGGGCTAATGAAGTATAAGTTGACTGAAGATCAAATTAGTGCGTAGACTGTGCAAGTTAATGTGTTGGTCTGCACAAAAATCATGGGGGGTGGAACAAATACTGAGAGCGAAGTTGTGTGAACATATGTGTGTGTGTATGTGTGAGACGGAGAGTGAGTGTCTGAGTGTCTAAGTATGTGATGAGGGTGTATTGAGCTGATGGCTGCAGATATCAGTCCCAGATACTTAAGTCATAAAAGTGTGTCTCGGAGCCCTGTGGCTGTGCAGGCCCTGGTGCCTGATGTTATCAGAGCGAAACAGTGGCCACTCTATCAGGACAGAAGAGTACAGAGGCATTCCTGTATGACCGGGGGGGTGCTGGAAAGAGGTGCTCTGCAGGAGTGCAGTTAGACAGTTAGGGAGTGGTGTGGGTTGTTGCCACATTACAGGACAGGCTGTGGGATTATTTACAGCAGGCTGTTTTTTAAGGCTTTGCGGTGCCTGTTTGTCAATAGCTTAACAGGGCAGCAGACAGAAACTGAGAGGTCCAAATGAAGTTTTGTATTTCGATATAGCCTCATAAATCTCCAAGATCATGACAAACGCATCATTCATTTCTTACCTACTCTATCTTTCATTAATCACTGTTGGTAATTGGGGTCATCAGTGTTTGGTTCAACTAGGCAACGCCTAGGATTTAATCTCAGAGAAGTATTCCAGCGTACCAGATCTCAACAAATACAACTGCTGCAGACACTGCTGTTTATTGTCTGCTCAATGTTAATCTGTGTATGTTAAACAGTCACATTTTACAGCTGATATTTATGTGTTATTGAGTTGTATAAAAGAACTTGTATTGTTTTCCCTAAATCCCATTTTCTTTGAAGTGTTTTGAAAATCCTGCTTTGTGTGTGTGTGTGTGTGTGTGTGCGCGTACGTGCACACTGGTGGAAAACATGCTGCGCAAGTCCTGCATGCAAAACTAGACTCCAAAATAAAAGTTCTCATTCCAGTCAGAGTAAAGCTATATATTATTCTGTCTGGATTTTTTTTTTTTACATGGACGGACATATCCAGTTTAATACGTAACAAATCATCAGTAATAAATATATAATAACCAAAGTGTTCAAAAATGCCTCAAATGCAGGCTAGTGGAGGTCAACAGTTATATAAAATAGAAATACTCAAGTGTACACTAATTTAAAAATTATACTTGAGTGCAGTTATCATGTTTCCACCTGTGTTAGAGAGAGAAAGAAGGTTGGGCACAAAATGAACAAAAGTGAAATTAGCCTTTTAGTACTCTAGCTTTGTAACTTCTCCATTATACCTGACAGAGTGATGGCTGGGGGAGTTGGTGTATTTAGAGAAACAGATGGCGAGACCAAAAGTGAGGATGGCTTGCCAGGTTATGTCTTCATCGCCCCCCTTTACCCTCATGTCCTCACTCATTCTCCCTGTCTTTGTGCTCTCTGACCAGTGGCACCTTGCAGGCCTGTGTCGCCTTAGTGCAGAAGTCAAAGGTCTCATGACAGAGATGGCATATCATTAC
>OMNW01001103.1:6704-19276 GCA_900303245.1 Selene dorsalis | reverse complement strand
TGAATCAATTAAGGCACATCAAATCAAGAATTCATGCACGCTGAAAGTGACAAATATTGGCTGAGGCGGTCAAAGCTGTCAGGCCCTTGACATAGCTTACCCCCCATCATCATCATCATCATCATCATCATCATCACCACCACAATTGTCATCATCATCTCCCTCTCTTTCTTTTCTACTCATCCCCTGTCTTGCTGATGATGTTTGTGTGCCCTTCCTCATATAGAGAAAACACACTGCTGCTACTGCTGGGCCTAAACCTGACATGTACCCACGCCTTTAAGACCAGACTGGTGCATCCAAATTAGAGCCTTTGACCTGAAAAATTATTTTAAATGTATTTATTTATTATTTCAATTAATTTGTTTTTGGCTCCACTGGGTTTGATTGAAGGTATGAAATCTTGCCACTCACTGTCTGTCATCTTGTGGATCATATCTCTATTTTTCAAGACAAAATTTAATCTTTGTTCAACAGAAAGATGAGTTGAACACAGGTTTTCCTTAAAAATATACCTACATATTTTGGATTCTAACGATCCAGCATGTGAAACCCTTGCTCCCAATAAAAAGCTGGTTTTACAGTGGCTCCACTCCACTTCTTGAACACTTGTTGAAGTAGTCAGCACTGAATCAAAAAAGCATGTAAAAGGAAAATTCTGTGTAAAAAGGTAAGGATACAATAAATCAGCGTAGGCGCGCAGATCCCAGCAAACTGTTGAACTCTAAGTATCACCCATTACAGCATTTGTGGGAGTTATCAACCCCTCTCTGCCCCCGATCTCCCCTTACTCCTCCGGGTCATCCTGGTGTCGTCAGCTGGCCTGAGCATATGTCTGACATCTCTGTCTGTCTGTCTGTCTGCCTGCCTACTTCTCCACCCCCTTGCCCTCCTTGTCTGCCCTCCAACTCCCAACACTCATGTCACTGTCCCTGTCACTTCTGTCGGCCATGGCCCGCATAAACATGTAGTGACCACTTGATATGTTTGTATGGGGATTTGGGGATGAACATTACCGTGTTTTGAGAGAGGAACATCTGGCGGGGGGAAAAGGTTACAGTATAGGGATACCACCAGAGCCAGAGCCCTGTGCAGAATTCCTTCCATCAGATAAATCAAGCCAGCAAGTCACTGCGAAACGGGAGGGGCAGGGGAGGGATGAGAGGGTGAGAGGGAGGGAAGGGACGTTAACTCAATCCTGCCTGAGAGGAATGGAGTGCTTTGTAAAAGATGAGCTTCTGTAAAATGGCCATCTCTCTTTTGGCTTGTGAGTCTCTCCCTCTCTCTCTCTGTCTCTTTCTTTCAATGGATGTTCTTTTATTTCAAGTTTTGTTTGCTTCATCAGCTTGTACACTCGTACACACTACGTACATAAAATAAGAATTCATTATCTTTTCTCTGCTCTACACAAGGCCAATGACAAGTGTGTCCACGGTCTCCTTTTTTTGGTCTGCGGATACCAATGAAAACTAGCCATCATAAAATCCCTCTGTCCATCTCCAACTCACCCTCTCTCCTTCCTTCCTACCATCCTTTCTTTCCCGTCATGTTGAGCGTGCAGAGAATTGAGGCAGGGATGAGTAAAGCACATGTCAGGAGACGTAAGGGCTTCTGTGGTGGCCGACGAGATGAAGCTGTCAGAGGAAATGCTGTCAGCGCCGACACCCAAGCATCAAGGGCATCTTTGTGTCTTCCCCTCCTCTGTGCCTGTCCTCTGTTGCCTTGCTTAATTACGCTGCATGTGCGCTACTACTGCTATTGTCAGGGGCTTGACGTGGTTGCACTGTTGGCACGGATTGAGCCAAGTTTTGACACAGTGCCCCGGAGACTGTGCTGTGTTGTTGTGATGTGCTGTTGAAGGCTCGTGTGCGGAGGCAAGTGAGCTGAGATCAAGAAAAAAAAAAGGGGAGGGAAGGGGGGGTCATATGGTCCCTTTTGTGATTGAAAATAGTTGAAAATCAATGTCTTATGTCAGTGTGTGCATGCAAGAATGTATGCCTATGTTTGTCTGTCAAAGTGTGCATACTTCCCAGCATGCTTGTGCACACAGTTGTCATTTGAAGATGTAGCTGCTTGGTGTTAACGCTCCTAAATCAGGATATTCTCCTCGAGTGTCAGATTGGAAGAGGCAGGCTGTACTCCGGTTTCATGGTCATGTAGAGCTCTAAATCGTTCTCAATGCAAAATTCCTGCCCTGTATGTGTGTGTCTGTGTGCGTAATATTTTCAAATGTGTGCACGCTTGTGTGTACAAATCTGCACAAGTGGTGCATGGGGGCTGGCAGTGGATGCATACTTCACACCCCAGATTGACCAGGAAGTAGTTGACAGCTCTCAGTGCCCTGGCCTGCTGCTAATTTCTCCACTTCCTTCCCGCTAGCCTAGCTTAGCATCAATCACCTCTCTCCACTCGCAGCGCTAGTGCAAACCAATTTCCTTAATGCTGATTGCACTGTAAACTAACTCTCCTCACCCGCTCTGGCTCTTGTTCCGCTTTGCTCATTCATTCTTTCTTTCTTTCCTTCCACAGCTTCCTTTTGACTTGACAAAGCAATGATTCAACTCCTAAAAGCTTGCTTAGCTTTCATAGGTGGCTGAAAAAGTCTTCCATAGACTCTGCTGCTGTAGATTTTTACTGCTTCCACTAATTGCTCAGTATATTCAGTGTTCTGTAAAGTTTATATGAGTTAAATCTCCAATTTCAAAATATTTTTAATAAACTATGCTTATATAACAAGAAGGTACAGCATATGCTAGGCCTACACAATTTCTAAATTATATTCAAACCCAGAAGATTTTCATTTGCATAAGATGACTAAATCTGTGTGCAGAATAGGAGAGTTCAGTGAGCAAGTGAGAGGGGATCCCTGCTTCCTGCTGAGGCATGGGAAATTCCCTACATGTTTCTCAAGTTTTGGAGTCATCATCAACACAAGGGGAGGCTAGCTATTTCTCACCTTCACTGAATCTGTACACCCGGCCCCCATCTGAGGTCAGGAACTGTGCCAGAGCATATGCGTTTACATGTGCTTGTGTGCGTGTGCGTGTGCGTGTGTGTGCTTGTGTTTCCTTTTAACTCTGTCTCCAAGGCAAAGGCAGAGAAGTCCCCACACTGAGACAGACAGGATTCCTCCTCCTGCTACAGCAAAAGGAGTGATGACAAGAAAACCAGACCACATTTTAAATGTCTCTTAATTCTTTTTAATTTATTGTTTTAGCCTCACGTGGGACGTGACCGCTGTAATCTCGACTGTTTTTTTGTCAGTACTGTGAGGAGACAAAAGTATGTTTTACCGTGAGAAGAGTTAGGCATGAACACAGCAGCTATCACCTCACACCTCATCATTGTCATTCCAGCCAATTATGGGATCCAGTGCCAGAATTTTCAAACCACACCCTTTCTCATAGTATAGGCCCTCCATCCAGTCATGGGAGAATGAACTCCACTTAAATCTATAGAAACTTAGTGTATATGTTCTTTTTTTCCAGGATTTTTAATTATGGAGCTAAGTATCATAACAGAACATGTCCTTGTCAGCTATCACTTACATCAATCTGCCATTACAGGTGACTGGTTTTAATATTGTGACTGACTGGCTGTATGTCCGTGGCCTTTTTTAAGAGTTCACCCTGGGCCATTAGTGATTTAATTTGATTTAAATCTTAATTTGTAGTTTGAGTTATTTTCCACGTCTTCATGGTCAAATGATATAATACTCAGATCAGTCACAACATAAAACCAGAACCAGTCACATGTTTTAATGTTAGGGCAATTGACTGGGTTTATGTGGAGATTACCGGCTCCCTTGCCTTAAGGAAGATTTGTGTTTAACAAATTTTATACTAATTTGTACAAATCAGGGCATTTCAATGCAAACCTACTTGAAATGAGACTGAAAGTTTGAGTAAAACCTGTTTTATAGACCATTTTTAAATGTTTGTTTAAAGAAAAGAATATAAAAGAAGATAATCTAAATCAAACAAGTTGGTAATGAAAGGATAAACAATGCAAATAAATTTTTGAATTAGTTTAAAACATCTCAGGATAAAATAAGAAAACATAAACACTAATTTAGCTAAATCTCCCCCATATTCCCTGGATTATTTATACCTCGGTCTGTTCACTTTTGCTTCCTCTCTCTGAGTGAATGCAACCGTGTGTGAAACTCTTGCGATCCGATGGCAGGCCTTTCCCAGTGGAGAGATTGATGAAGTGCAGTGGCCCGAGGGCCAAGGGAGAAGTAGTCCCCTGCTGGGACTTCTCTCTGGCCCACTGTGCACACCAGAGCCACACAGGATACATCACTCAATCTGCTGCTGGCAGACACACACACATACACACACAGGGGCACACACACACACACACACACACACACACACACACACACAACCTACACTGGACAACATAAGGGCTGGATGGCTAAGAAGAAATCGTAGCTGCGTTTACTCTTGTCCTAATGGCTGGTACTGAGTGGTTCATGTTTCAGTGTTGCTCCAGGGCCCACCACTGACATGCTCCTACATTATGTTAGCCTGTGTTTTATTTGGCTGTGTTTGGTATAGTGTAGTGGGATAGGAAGTGAGTCTGGGGGGTGGATAGGGGTGCTACAATTGAAGGCCCAGCAGGAGGGCCACTCCAACACAAACAGCAGGAGACTCATGCCTGGTGTGCTTTGCTGCACACACACACACACACACAGTCAAAGCCACAGTCAGAGCATTTCTGTCACTGTGTGTTTTGAGTGTGTGGTGGACTTTGCAGTGTAAATGTCAACAGGTTCAGCTTCCAGAATCATGTGCAGTGTATAGTCTCCATTGTATACTGTGTCTGTATAAGTGTTTAGGGGAGGGGGGAAGCACAAATGCTACACGGTGTTGGGTGGCATGCACGTCACATCGGGCTGATGGATGGCTCAAATTGCCGTGACCAGGATGCCCCAGCTTCCACTGTGCGGGCACTAGCATGAGCACTGCTTACGCAGCCACTGACACTGACTTGTCTGGGACCGCCTGGACTGGCGACATAGTCTGAAAGATTCCTGGAGAAAGCCCCCGGTGCATACACATGCTTGCCTGCTGACACACACACACAAGGATGAAAAGTGGGGGGTTGGGTTGCCCTGACAAATTACCCACATCCCCGCCACTCCGGTGTCTCAGCATGGGGGAAACTCAATGGCCTGGTAGGAGGTAGGTGGATAAGTGGAAGGTCAGGGAAGTGAGTGGAGAGGGCACCCAAAGCCCACGGTTTCACTACGTAAGTCAAAGAAGGAGGAGTACTTGGGGCCGGGGGGCATGCATTTATTTTAAGTCTTTTTATCCAATCTATCACCACAACCTGTGCTCACTGGCGCACAGGGCACACAGACTCGGCACAGTGTATGCATGAGTCGTCCATGTTTGTGTGTGTGGGCATGCACGTATGGAGCAGCGAAGGCCGGCGTTCCAGACTGAGAGAGAGGATTAGGAGTCTGGAATGCAAGACACTCCTTGACCCCAGTGTGACCTTTGAGGCTAAATCCCTTGCCCATATCTGTCCCTCATGGGTCATGATCCGATTGGTCGCCCCTTTAGAATGCTGACCTCTTATCCACCTCGTCACTCAGTCTGCTCGAAACATCTCCATTCACTGAAAGCGAGCTAGCCAGCTAGGATAACAACTAAAGGACATTCTGCTTGTAGACCACTTCCTCGGAGTACGAGAATAACATTTCAAAGCTGAAATTCAGAGACATTTCCGCTAATGCAGGTCTACTTAAGGAAAAAAAAAAAAAAACCTCTTCTATCACTCTTGTACTGTCTTTCAAGTGTCCATGTACACCTAAAACATAAATGAAGCGTTTCCCTTTTCCCTATTTTGGAGGTCTATTCAGCCTTCCATTTGCAAGCGTGTCGACCAAGAGTGACGTTAATGGAGGTGGAGAGGAACGAACACATCAGAACGGCGGTTGAGTGGCAGTGACACTGAGCAGCAGCAAAGAGCTGGGTGGCAGGCAATCAGAGAGGCTCTCTTTCACTTCAGTCCCACATGACATGGCTGACTAGAGAGATGAGAGACAGATGGGTGCCCCGCTTGCTACTGAGGCCCCCTGAATAAAATATCACACTTCTGATTAATTTATATTTCATCTGCATAGAGAAAAGCATTATTGTTTTCCAATGCTAGATGCCATCTATTGTTTATACAAGTTCATTCATTGCACTGTGTTTTCTGTACACTTTAGATGGATTAGATTTAAATAAATTAATTAATTATGATCATTGATATAATTATTGGCTAGCAGACTTAGGTTGTTGAATTACAGTCATTCAGTAGATGTTTTTTGAAACAATGTTGATAATAAATGGTGTAAACCAGATATTTTGTTTTAAACAGACTAAACAAACAAAATGGCATGTTAATGCATCTCTGGCCTCCCATTTGTTGAGTTTATCTCCCTCCACTACCAGTGGTGAAAGTAACACGGATAATGAAATACAAGTGTTACTGACTTTGTTGTTTTTCTCTCAGGTGGTTTGCAACTAATCAGCTGCAGGGTGGACAGTCTGCTTCCTGTTTACACCGGCACATGCACATGCACACCCCTGTACATCATAGCTCATGGATGTATGAGTTTTCAGATGTGGTGGTCAGACATCCCTTCTGATAAGGAGCTAAAACATTGTCTAGACTGAGATTTAAAATGAAAACATAGTAGGCTAGTGTGGATGTAGTCTTAGTCCTTCTGATAAACTAAGCTAAGCTAATTTGCCGCAAGCTGTAGCTTCACATTTGACATAACAGACAAGGATGGTATCAATTATCTCATCTAATGCATATTTCCCAACATTGCTTCAATGCCATTCAGCTGCTTTATAACTACTTCCTCTTCCTCTCTTCTTTTTTTCGGTTACACTGATGTGTAGTCAACATAATTTTTGAATTTCGCTGTCATAAACCAATAGGTTACAGACGGTTCTACACTGATATTGTTATACATTTGCTTTTCTTTTTTTTTTTCTTTGATATCACTGTTAACTGTAACAAATAGTAATTTAGCTTCAGCAGGAACTGGAGCATGATGCTGCAAATTGATAACCATGATGTGCTGCACGGGAAGTGGTAGTAGTCTCCACATTCTGTAGATGTTATCACCAAAGACAAGATCTTGTTGAGCCAAAGGAAATACTTAACGGCACCATGGTCACTCGCAGATGCATAGCTGGCTCCACATTAGTGAGTTCAGAAGGAGGATGGCCATGCAGAATCTACTGCAAATGTTAGGGTTATCTGGAGTTAAATGAACACTAAATCTAATTAGAATGGGTGTAGAAGGAGAAGAGGATGGACATTTGGAAGGGGAGGAGAGAGTGACACAGCCAAGAGGTCCATCAGGCACCTGTTATGGAGTTCTGGAGGCAGGGATGGAAGTGAAGAGGGGGAAGGGGAAGAAAAGAGGTGGTAGGAGTCGGTCAATAGCCAATAACTTTGGATGAGGTTATGCTAAAAGGTCACAGAGAGTAATGCTTCTGAGCAATCAAACTGACACATTTTGCTACTAGGGCAGCATCTATGTGATTGTCTTGGCATTCTGTGGGATTTTGTCTTAAAATGAATTCACTTCTTTAGGGAGCCATCAGGAAATGGCAGAATCAGACTTCTTCTTTGGAGTGAGTCGTCCCAAACGTACAAAACTGTATGAGTGTGAGCACGATTGCGCAAATGACCATACATGATTGCATGGTCTAGAGTGTGAGGCCGCTTCTTTGTGCATCTGTCTGACAGCGGCAAAGAAGCAGCTGTGAGGAGCCTGGAAGGTCCCCCAACTCTGCCCTTCACCTGTGTCACATCTGCCTGCCAGTGCCATCAAGGTGCGTCAATCTTCCACCCTGGCATCTCTTTACCTGTGGCACTATGCTGCACCTCGCTGGCTGGCGCGCCTCGGTCCCCACTCCCCCATCCCTCCTGCCACCTCCTCTTCCTCAAGGCATGTGTCACTCACCTGTCATTTCTCTCATCAACCCATGGCTTCGTCCTACCTTCTTGCGCTGGCCATGGCGAAGGCGGGAAGGGAACCATTGGAGCGAAAATGGTGACCAAATTTGTCCCAGTTCCATGTTGAGCTGCTGTGAGGGATGACACACCAGTGAGGTGTTGACTGACAGCAGCATTACACTGAAGCAGGTTTCTCTTCCATCGACACACGAAAAAATGTTAGTCCCCATATACGAATAGATTTTTATCACCTGTCACATGTATTTTTGCATGATCAGATTCTGACCAAATTTGTCAAAGCTAGATTCTGTCCCCTGTTACACAACAATGTGACTTGTTTTTCATCCTATTGTTTTATCATCTGATAAATAAAAACTTAAGATTAATTTTCCACCACAAATCAGATTAAAGCAACAGTACAAACTAGACAAACAATTTTCACATTTCCCTCAAGTGGAGAGGCCAGCTAATAGTTACTGTATGATTGTACTTGTGGATTAAGAACCAAGAACAATATTTATTTTAAAAGTTAAAATGTTCAACTTCCAACTCACAAGTAAAGTATTTCTGTTGATTGAACCAGAACATTGAGCAGCAGTGTTGGAGATGATGATAGGCCATTTATCACCACACCTGTTTTCAGTCCCACCTCTTTCATATAATCCTGTCACACTGGCAACATGCATGTCTGCCTCTGTTTTCCCCAGAAAAGCACAATATTATACTTCTATCTTCTATTATACTTCTACTATCATACTATCATGGTTTGGTAATGTCTCATAATTTCATTCAACCAGGCAATAAATACAGCACAAACTACTCACATACATGTCATCTGTATACTCCTGGCAGCTGTAAACATACACGAATTTCTGTTTTCTGAAACTTCTTGGTGGCCTGAGGGTCTTTGACCTGTCTCTACTGAGGAAAGATGATCAAAGCAAAGCTACTCCTCAAGGGGTAAATACATCACCAGCAACTAATTTGCCGTCTCTAAGCCTACCACACAAGTAAATGCTGAACTATTGACAAACCTGCTTGAATTCCAGTCCCCATACTGTGCATGGAAAGTGCCCACAGGTGAATATATGATTGAAAGGCTTTACTTAAGACCAACATGTCTTGGGGCAAAGGAAAGCAAGAAGATTATTACTTCCTAAAATATTTTTTTTTCCTTTGGAAAAGTATTTACGTACTAGCAGTCCTCTCATCACAGCAAATCCCAAATGAGCTGCACAGGGGTTCTTTCAGCGATCAGTGGTTTCCACAGGCCTATCGTGAGTACTGTCTGAAATATTGCACAAATAACGATAAAAACAGCTCCCTGCACTGGCTGGGCCCATGACAGTAAATCCAGCCTGGTGAGGGCCAGACAGTGATTTTGTTTCACATTTCTGCCCAAGACACAGGCACATGCAAGGAAGAAGAGCATAAAATAGATAAAAAAAAGAGCCCTTGGCTGTGGCCCAAACTCTGGCCATATCAGTTAGGCTTTGCTGCCACGTGGCATATGGTACAAGACAAACTGTCAGCCTTTTTCCCTCCTGTCTGTGCTTGCTTAGAGATGACAGGAGCAAGAGCACGTTTGTGTCCCGGCAGCAGGCATCAGGCAGGCTTAGCGGTGATTTGGGGGGAAAAGGGGAGAAAGACAGAGCATCTTGCTGTGGCGAGCAGTGATGCGTCTGCTCGGCTGGGCGTGGGGGGCTACACAGTAGCTGCGGGGGACAGCGCGGTGGCTGCGATTGTGAGGAAACTGCAAATTGATCAAATTGTGGAGGCAAGACTTTGGGCCTATTATCTGGGTCATGTCAATGTCTCTCTGGTCTCCAGTTGGTCACAGGGGCAAATAGACTGTTGTGTATGTTTGTTTGCAAAGAGACTGAGCTTTAAAAGCTAAAATTGAATTTTTGTACATGTGTGTGTGTGTTGAGTCACAGCCGTCATGCACATGTTGTTTACACCACACCTCTGCAACAGATCGGCTAAACACAGCCTCCATTACACCAGAGTGATACTTCCCAACACTTTGTGGTGAAGGTGAATCTGAGGTCAGATCACCAATCTTAAGCAATTACCGATTCCTTTTTATCCAACTCTGGAGTTTTTCAAATTTCTTTTCAAGTTTTCATCACTGAATACAGAAACTGTCCATGAGACAAGTGAAGTTGCCATTTCCTTATATGCAACCCGACATCTGCGAGTCACATTGTTCCCCTATCAGCAGTGATCACAGAGCTGGCTCTCTATCGGAGTTGACTTCAGCAGAGCATATCGTGGCTATTAGCCTAGCATGGTGCGTGATCTCCGTCTTGTCTTGTTGCTGAGGGTGCTGTCCTGTGCAGTGTGGGGACACATGCATGAGGGAGGGCATCGTCGTCACTTGTCACCACGCTTCTGTCACAGTCCCTGGAGTTTCAGTGGCTCCCTCCGGTTCCCTGTCACTCCGCCTGGCTGCAAACAGCTGGTTACCAGAGCCAGTGCCGTGCTAGTTAACATGGTACATGCTGGTATGAAATCTAGTACTTGGAACAGCTTGTGCATGTATTTTTTTCATTTTGCTGTTATTATTTTGTAAATTTGTAATTGTTTATCTATGTTTTGTGCTGTGCTTGTACCAGCTAATGTTAAACAGGCTTGATAAAAGCAGCTCCTGAGTTCAGTGACTAAACAGCCCAATTCCTTGTAAATCAGCAGTGCAGATATTAGCTGTTGAAGGCTAAATGGCCATTATGGATCCTCAACACTCTGACACGTTGTGACCTGCCTCCTCTGGTGAGGTATGTGGCGCTGTGTGTGGGAAACACATACACACATATACATGCATAGCTGTTCACTGCTCTGTGTGTGGGCCATGTTTGCCACCACTTAGTGACAGGTCAGACTCCCATGGTGTGATCAAACAGCAGCCACAAGTCTCTAGAGTTCCCACAACACTCCGCCTGGTGGAGAGTGGACAATAAAAACAAGAGTGGTGGGCTTTCATCACAGGCTTTACCAAAGCCTGGCCTATTCTTGCTCATTCATTTGGCCCTGACTTTGTAAAGGTCAGCTAAAAAATGTAAACTAAATTTTACTGTCTGCTGGGAGTAGCTCTAAACACAACACACAGAATACAGGGGACTGCGCCTGTTTTTCAGTGCATTAATGTTAATAAATGTGGAAAATTATGGCTTGCTACATCTTAAATTTTAATCTTCTAGTTATCTCCATCATTTCTATTGTTTATTATGCTTGAGAATGTGATTGCTTACATCTGAGAACATGAGAACAAGCATGGTGCCGTGTCCAACAGTGCAGGAAACATGAGCAGTCAAGTGATCAAACAATCTGTAAACAATCAAAAGATTTTGCCACTTTATTTAGAAGTAAAACCTACACTGAGAACACCCGGAATGGCATTAAAAATCCTGGGTGGATAAAACTGTCACATAACTATGGTAAGTACCGTAGTTCAAAGTTGAACCAGGGAGTCAGTCTCCTCAGATCTAAGCAATTCACCTGGTGAGTAACCAACAGGAACGATGGACTGAAGCAATGAAAACAAGATCCAGGTTGTATGAAACTGATATTTCACTTCAATCACTTATATTGCTACAGTCGCTCTATGATACAAACTTTGTCAGGAGCCAGGTATGTGGATCATGATGATAATACATTGTTGTATGTCGACCCCTCAGGTGCAGGGGGCAGATTTATTCCGACTTGTACAAACAGCGCTGATTAGCTCTATAAAACTTCAGGCTGACGGCCAGTCAGCCAAGAGGTATTATAGTAAGGAGGGGGTCCTATCTGTAGTGCTATCAGCCCCGGCCCCTGTCCTCCACTAATGGAATTGTCCTCCACCCCAGGTTGTGTATTACCATAGATCTGTGGGATAGTCTCACTCCAGCAAGAGAGCCCAGTGATTTAATAAAGGGCCCCTTTCTGACTCAGTTACAACACAACAACATCAAGACCGGCAAGTTCAGACATATAGCAAATAAATAAACAGAGGCTTCCTCTGGACATGAAATGTGCAACTTAATGACTGTGTGTAAGTGTGTGTGTGTGTCTGTCCATGACCAAGCTAATTATTCAAATGAACTGAACCTTTTATTCTAAAGAAGAAACCAGATATGACAAGTAGTTGTTGGTGAATGAGGCCTGTCAGTTGAATGTTAATTTGCATTAGCGCTGTTTTGTTTTCTTTTTTTCCTCATTGCATTAAATGGAAAACATCAGACAACCAGTGTGAGTGAGGGAAGTTGTGAATAGTCAAAATGGACAGAGATGACAAAACAAAAGGGACAAACTATACATCTTTTTGAGTGTTATCTACAGTGTATCTGTATATGTGCGACTTCTATGCATCCCTGGTGTATAGAAACTCTTTGTTCTTCTCTGACTTTGTGTACAGCTGGCTGGCTGCCAAGGGTGAGTGACAACTAGCCAAACAATAGGCTACAGACAATGACATAATGCAATTTAAACCTTTCCACTTGGAATCGATTGTTACACCTTGGGGTGCAACATTTTTAAGATTATGTTGCTTTATCCAGGAGTTTAATATATTATTTTTGAAGAAGCAGCATTTTTTTTTTTTTTTGCTCAGTCACTCC
>OMNW01001102.1:6815-19403 GCA_900303245.1 Selene dorsalis | reverse complement strand
CGCTGACAATCTCCCTCTGGAGGTGCGCCATAATTCAGGGCACAAGTACTATGAAAAGAGTCAACATTAAACTGATCAGAGGATCAAGTGGTACCAGTTGATTGAAAAGGCCTTGAGCTGCTCAACAAAGATTTTGTTACTCTAATCCAGTTTGCTGAATGGCTAATGTGATTAAAAAGATTCTTTGGGCCTAAATTCAGTTATGGTTCGTGATTACATTCACATGGCATGCATGGGAATGACTTCACATGACTGTCTAGAAAGAAAATATGTTGTCAAGGTAACAGCCCATGCAAGAAAAGTGCAATTGCTCCTGAGGTCAGAGTCTGTAAAATAGTTTGAATGAGTGTCTCCCGAGGGGGAACATTACATTCACTTATGAAACAGAGATGTACCAGTGGGTGAAATCTCAACAGCGAGAAATGTGATGAAGCAACTTCATAACTGCTGAGCTGAATTTACCACAGGCTGTGATAAATGGTAAACAGAGCCTTTTAACTGGTTCCATGATGACTATGTGAGCTGTGTAGTATTCAGACATGTCGTTAGAAGCACCACAGACTTCTGTCCTCATATACTGCATTACACCACTTCTACCCCACTGAGGAGCATTTCATATTCCCTACCACACAGTAATATAGCTCTACTCCTCCATGCCAAATTGACTCCACAAGTGCTCCTATACCTGCTGACTGACACATGCTCACTGAAAATGATTCCTTCACCAGCAGCCAGCATTGCTGCTTGCTCTGGAGGGGTACTTGATTCCATTATTAAGTTGAAAAAGAGAGACAGAGAGAGAGGGGATGGTGGGGAGAGAGAATGAGAGAGAGAAAGAAAGCTCGACTGGGTAGAGGAGAATAATAGAGAGCTGAGGAAGTTATCAGGGCAGGGGAGAGTGAGCCTGCCGTCTGACAGCAGATCAGAGAGCTCCTCCAGCTGGAACCTCTGCTCATGAGCCTGGCAGCAGAGCAGAGCCCAGCAGTCGACAGGGATGATGAGCTCTGCTGTACAGGACAGGTCGGAACAGAAGCACCTATGTACTGTAGCAAATATCCCCTCCACGTCTACACCACAACACATCACTGCATGGAGGGATAGAGGCATTCTCGTTAACAATACAAAACTTACTTTATTTGGAGGTTCTGGTTTCAGACAAAAATATATGGACAAGCCTCATAGAATAATACATCTAATCTCTCAGATGTCTGAGCTGTTACACCTCCACCAAAGAATGATCTCCTTCAACTGTATCCAGTGATTTCATGTAAATAGCTGTCTATGGTCAAATTACATAAGACACAATAAAAACTATAGCAAACACTACATGAAGTATTTAAAACAGCTCCACTCCTTGTGGATGCCTTGATGCATCCATATTAATTTCTATACCTTGCCGTTGCAGTTATTTTTACTTATTTTATGCTGAACTTTAAATAACATTAGTATTTGCATAGTAATACTGTCATATGATATTATCATTACTGATGCATTAACCATTAAGCAGCTTACTGTTGCAGGTGGTTGAGTATAGGTTTATTGGCCAGTTTGACCTGTAACAGAGTGCCATTTCTTACATACTGGTGATAGTGCTTGTATGTAAATTCTGAATTGACAAGTAATTCCAGTTGTCAAACAAATGTAGTGGAGTAGAACAACAGTTCCCAATGAGATTTAACAGAACAGATGTGTAAAGTGTTACTCATTAGTCACATTCCACCACTGTTCACAGGTAAGCAGTTGTCATGTCAGTTAATAGTGTGGGAATCACATATCATCAGGTGATCGATTTTACAGGTGTGTATGGTCCCCTGAATAGAGCACTCAGTATATTTTTGTGCCCTAAATAAGGGCACAGAAGGGTTAAAGAATTATGGAGACAGAAGCCCTGAGAGAGAAAGCGAGACCAAATCAACAAATTAATGCCTGTCCTATGAGAGGCTAAGCCTCTTATTTTTATTTCAAATGAGGATAGAAATTGACTTCCTTATTAAATCTAATTATTAGCCGGTGCCCTCCAAAAGTCTTCTGAAATCGCCTGGAGCAGCCAGGCTATTAGCATAAACACCACCACTGGCAAGCTTAAAACAAATGGTATATTTAGTCAGTGTTAATGGGATTAAAGTGTGCTGGATTCAGGAGCAGTTCTACTAACAGTGAGCATCACATCTTCATTATGGATGCCCTGACTTCTCCATTTCCACTCTGGTTGTTTGCATTTCATTCCACTCTGCTGCCTCCCACTCCTCTCAGTTATTCAACAGATTGTGTTCAATCTTGATCCAAAAATCCCAGACAATCATAAATAATAAAGGATTACACCAATCTCTGAAAAGCTGGTGGCTCGCCAGTGGCAATGCACACACAGAGAAATAATTGTTGGCCATCTGTGCACCATATTGGTAAGAGAAAGGGTAAACAAAGAGCACAGTGTACCTGCTGAAGCTTTCCCCCCTTCCCTGTCTCTCGCCTTTAGCCTGGGAACATGAAAGGCTTTGATGACGCTCACGCCTGCAGAATCCACTGGCTCACTCCAAAAGATTTTTTGATTAGGGAGGTTTCAGAACCACAGACTGACAAGCAGCGCCTGTCAGGAGTCTAACAAGGCTTGGGTTATCTCTCTATCAGCAGCTAAACAGTGCTGAAACACCACACAGTGCCAGCCAAATAGACTTAGGATAGAAGATAATTGAGCAGGCAAATGATCACATTTACATGTCACATACACAGCTCTCCAGAAAAGAAGGTGAAGTCATGAAAGCTTACCCTGTGCAGTCTCATAAATCACTCCTCTGTGAGCTGAGATTGGATTTACTGGCCCAGTTTTACTTCGCTACTACACTGCCAGACCCATGGTTGGGGATGCATATTCCTACGCAGAGCATCACAGATCCTTATTAGTGAAAATTGATCTTGTTGCTAAAGATTGAGCAGGGGTCAGTCAATGCATTTTGATGTGAGCTGTAAAGTTAATAGTGGTATGCTTTAGATTTATGGGTCAGGGAATAAATCAATATGAGATGGGTTTCACACTCATGATGGATTTCCACTATCTACTCAACAGCCTGATTGACTCCAATTTGCTGTCTCATGATTAAGACTCATTTGATATGAACCATCACATTCACTCTGTGGATAATAACTGCCAAATGTTGGATTTTCCACCCACCAAATCACAGCTGTTTCCACCCTTTAATGGGGAAACTAAAACAAAAGCCTATGTTTTGAATGCTTTTTGCCGCTTTGCCTTCGGTGCAGGGAGTGAAAAATGACCTCATGGTTCACCATCCATCCCAACTGGAGGACCCTCATTATGGTGTGAGATTTATATATGTATATGAAGAGAGAGAGAGATAGAGATAAATAGCATTGGATTCTGGAGCAGGGAAGAGACAAAAGATAGGGCAGAGTCATAATGAGCTGTGTTTATGTGCAGCGTTGCTTGGCCTGTTGACAGCAGTTAATGAAGTTAGTGGGGGGATCTGCTGGCACTAATTAAACTCACTGTCATTAACAGTGTTGGAAAGAGGAGGCGCTGCAGCAGGAATGGGAGGAGCAGACATGAGCAGATCCATCAGAGCAGCAACACACACATAACACAAGCTATATGTGACGAGGGGGATTAGATATAACTTTATTGCATGCTGGGAACTCCTGACTTTGCATTTAAGTTTTATACGATGTTACAAACCCTCTTAAAGCTGACATAGTCAAAAACAGCGGCTACTTTCTTTTAAAGAAAAAGATTAACAATATTTCTCCTACCAGAAAGAACCGTGATATGAGGATATAAGCCTTAGGATTAAACATAGTATACAGTACTCTATTAAGTGTGCAAAGAAATAAAGTCAACACAGTTTATATTAAACAGCAGATGCAGGAAATATTTTACACCTAACTGAGCCTCCAGTGTGGATTGGCCCCTGCAGAAGCCACAGCTCTGACATCTGGAAATGCTGCAGCCACCACTGAACTGTTCCGGAGAGAGCTCGATTGACTGTCACAGAGTCTGAGTGGAGCTCAGTGTGTGCCATCTTAACCACAGCTCCATCGTAGCCTGTAATCCAACTCACCACCAAAGCCACTGCTGTTGGCTGCCTGTGCAGACCAAGCCTCACTGTTTGTTTATGCAGCATGTAGACCCGGCCATTAAAAGTGGGAAGCCTGTCAAAAATAAAAAGAGACTTTTCATGTTTGAGGGCTGCAATTGTGGCTCTTGTGTGATGTTTTTCCTCCACACTGACCCCTTGCTTTGAGGTTGGGAAGCTGCTTAACCCTGGGCAGTGGAGCTAGCCGATTGGCTGAGCCAAACACAGTATTTTTGAATGTGGTGGCGTAGTGGGTGCCTCCGGCAGAGGTACTGTGGTTGCGTGCAGTGACTATGGCTGTGTAACCAAGACAGCCTACACATCATTATAATGGCTCCTCGGGCAAAGAAGCCAAAGATCCTTCATAAATGTGCACATCATTTCCATCATTATGCCCTAGTTACCTTTCCTCATGTTCCCAAAACCTCCCTACAAGGTAAAGCTAACATGCAACAAGCTGAGCAAAGGCTATATGGAACATAAAATTGCCACAATGAAGGTACAGCAACAGTCCTGAGCACAAACACAATCTGTGTAAATACCTCTCAACAACATGACCCCCCCGCCCATACAGAAGCTGGTTACAAATGATATGAGCTGTTTAAAATAGCTATTCCCGACTCACAGCCATTCAAATACTAAGGCAGCGCAGGGAGAATGTGGAAATTTGCTATGTAGTTAACTTGCGACAGCCACCAATTAGGTTTACGATTCGGGCGCCTTTGGGCCACTGTCGCCAGGCCTCAGTCTCCCTCTGATGTCATTACACAAATCTGCTGCAGTCTGACAGAGCAACAGGGCTGTAGGACACAGAGGGAGAAGGAGAAGGAGAGTTGGCTCGGCTCCTCTCCTCTGATAGCAGCAGATAAGCCGGCCTTGGGGCCTCTTATCTCATCTGTGGATCCTGTGTAAATGTAAGTTTTAGTCTGGCAGATTACATCAGCAGAGCCTGCTGGGGACAGAGGCCGGCCGCCAGAGGACCATGATGACTCCCCTCATGCGACAAATGCATCCTCTCCACCCTTCATGGACTAACAAAGCAGGACTGGGGTGTACTGTGGGAGACAGCTCCTCTCAGCCAGTTAAAGTGAGTCCCCAGAGAAACTGGAATTAAAACTGTCAACTTCCATTTAGTACAAAACATTCACCCCATAGCATTTGTTTTCACTGTCAGCTACACACTGTGTGCACTGATAGTGATATTAGTGGACAGCATGCTTCACTTTGGATAAACAGCTGCGTGGAGGTGTGTGTCCTGACAGGGGAAGAATAGACCAGCTGACGTGGGACAGGCCCACTGTGGTCCAGAGGCCACAAAGGTGCCATGTGACTGAGAGGTTCATTTTAGGATACATAAACACACCCTCCCTGTTTGTCTAAATGTCTCTCTATCTGTCTACTGTATGTACAGTACATTCCAGCTAGACAGACAGGCCACATCTGGGGAGCAACCAATGGAAGGCCGCCCTCCTCCCTTCTTCTCTCCCAGCTCCCTGTGCCTGTCATCCCACCCAGAGAGGGGAAGTGGTGAGGTTGGAGTGGTTGGCCAGACAGGGCCAGCTGTGTGACCACAGACCTCTGAGTGTGTGTATGTGGGAGGGAGGGAGGGATCCACAGGCCTTATTACAGACCCAACTACACACTGGGCCTCACAAACAGCTACTTTGCAGCAAGCAGCAGCAACACTGCAGGACTTGTGCTGTGACAGCATGAGAGTGAATGTGTGTGTGTTACTATCAATCACAAGTATATCTAGTATCTGCTGTTTTTAATGCGTACTTAACTGGATGGCTGGATCATTTCTGCACTGAAAAATAAAAATAAACTTTAACTTTGCTGGTTCATATACAAATTAAACAGATTAAATCACTGAAATGACAAACTGACTAAAACGATACAGATGTTAAATAACTCTGGACGTTTTGGATGGAATGTGTTTTACCAGAGTCTACTGCCAGCTCCTATCAGCTGAGAGCGACTGTTTCTGACTGCACGGTCAGCTGGATCACAGGATGCAGGGTCTCAGAGTGATGATGTCACTGTTTTGCCTCAGTCCCCAGGGCAGTGATTTATGAGCTAATCTGGGTCTGTCTCCACAGATTTCAGGTCTTTGTCTCCCTGGGGAGTTGCTAATGGGACAGCGGGACGGAGCCACCATGCAGCAGAAGTCCTCTCAGCTCACAGGACCTGACATCCATCTTCATGATCACACACCAAAGGAAAAAAAGTAGAACAACATTGACTTCATTTTGCTGCACACATTCGTGTACACATACTCTTTCAGGCATGCACACAGACTAATACACACACGCACAAGCTCGCACAGAAGCAAATACAGAATAAATTAAGTATTGCATATATAACCTTGGCTATTTGCAATTTGTCATGCAGCCCATGAAAGATAATTGAGGCAACCTCCCAGTATGCAAATAGAATGATAATCAGCCAGCACCACTCTACCAAACACATATGCACTGAAAAAAAAAACAGTTAGATTGTTAGCAATTTCTAATAGAGGACACCTATTGACCCATTTTCTCTTGGAAAGCAATTTGTCCCTCCAAAATAAAACTAATAGGTGGCAAGATGAATGGATTAGAGTGGGCTAGGCTGGGTGCACCGTGCCATGAGGCACTAAATCACCAGATTATTAGTTTTATGAGCCAAGCCCATGAGAGAATAATTGCTAATGTTCCCAGAGTAACCAAGGGAAATAAAGGTAATGGAGCAATTTATAAATTCTGATTGGTATACATAAGGAACTTCCAGCCCATCTCCTTTGTTATTTTACTGCTCTCGATAAAATACGCCCTAAGCCACACAAACACTAGGGCCAGCTATCAAAATCAATACAATCAGAGAACCGCGAGTGCTACTCCTGCTCCTTTGTTATTTTTAGTGCAATGCAGCCTGACTCGCAGTTATAAATCAAAATAATGTGGAAAGAAAAAAATCCCCCACAGATATCAACTTCCATTTCTTAACTTCATTTAGCCTGTCTGAGAGGCACACAGATGATGATTCACCCCTGACACTCTCAAAAGATAGGTGTGTGTTACTGACGGCAATGACAAGCCCTGTCTATAATCAAACATTGTTAGGAGACAAGCACGAGAATGACAGGCTGCTGACGTGGGCAGGTGTTGTCTTTAACCCACCCAGTCCTCACGCCTCACTCATCCTGTTTTTTGTAGCCACACAACTTTCCATCATACGGTCCCAAATCCCTAATTTCCACATCTTCACAGCGCTCTGATGTTCAAATTGTAAGTTGCACTAAGTCCAAACGTAGTCTAAAATGTTCTGCAGATGTAGATCCCTCTCATGTGGTTCATGAGAGCAGAGATTTATCTGGTTAGACAGGGCTCGTTGCTTTGCGGCCACAGCCTGACTGCCTCATATTCAGGTCAAAGTGGGTGGTCTAAGCACCTTCTCATGCCCATTTCTGGGGAGAATAAACAACCAAGTATCCCGCAACAATCAACTCCTGTTGTTATGTTTTAAGCAAACCACCCTATTATAATTTCATTAAACCCTGAAACAACCCAGTTTGCTGTTTAAACCAGACATGCAGAGCTATAGCTTCTGCAGTAATTTGATCCACTCGTGTATTGGATTACACATTGGAGTAAAGGTGAGAGATGATAAAACAGATTATGTGGAGAAAACAACACAGCTATATGGAGGCAAGGCTAGACAGTCATATCATCTCCCCTGCCCTGAGCTGCTTGTCTGCTGGTGCATCTGTGAGAGATCTGCTTTACTGGAGTGTTTGCAGCCGAGATGAGTTGATGCCTTGCCATATGCAGACACACAACACACACCCTACTTGACCTTTCAACAGCTTAGCAACAGCAGTTATGACAGCTCACAAACTCTTTGTGTAACTGAAAATCTCATCATCATATACTTTCCACCCACTTCTTGTTTTTTTTTCTTTTTTGTGTGTGGTGAAACTGTGTTGCTGACTTTTGTTTTCACTTCCTTGTCTTAGAGGTATGAAGTAACACTGTGAACCACAACAGCACTATGTGCTCAGACTTGTTGACTTAAGGTAAGTATCATTTTTTGTGGATGCAACATTCATTCCTAAGAGAGTGATTCAGTGGAGACAATTTCACTGCTGTCCTCAGGCCAATATGTATAAATTTCTCAAATCCAGACTCCCACATATCTGCACTTTGTCATCCCATCTGCACTCCTGTAGTCCCACAGAGAGGGTGTTTGTGGGTCAGATCGTTGGTTCATCATCACCTCACATTTCCTGTTGTGAAATAGCATGACACCCGGCACAGTGTCAAACAGATCTTAACAAACCGTGAGAGTGGAAACTACGAAGGAAGGAAGTTTATCTCAAAAGTGTGACTGTGGTGCATTTCATTTTCTTCTTCTTTTTTTTTTCCTCATACTGACACTAAAGCATTTTACTCTGGCTTTATGGTATCATTTGAATCGAAGCAGGTTTTAAAGCTATTCACTATCAACCTCAAATGTCAATTTAATTCCACACACAGCTTTCAAGAACCACTGACAGCAGGACGAAAGCTCAGACATGGAAATTGATTTTCCAAGGGATTGATTCTTCCCCGGATCTTGTGCCACAGAGAAAGAAGCAGTAATGACACATTCTGTGATCCCACAATTTCTATACGATGTGGTTAGGTTTTATCCAAATGCGACAAGGCCTGTAATAAATCTTGTCTTCTTTCCATCAGCTTGCCAGCAGCTGGGAGCCGTCAAGGGAAGCCACCCCAAGGAAAATGTTATTCCAGCTTGTTAGTGTTTGAAGTCACAGCAAGCTGGTCTGCAGAAGCTGCTGCCTGCGGTTTATGGCTTGTAGGGTTGCTGAAGATATGGAGTCTCACTTTCCAAGTCAGGATGTCTCACAGCCATTGAAGCCACAACTGTAGCTGTGAGATAACGCAGGCACGTTGAGAAGAAAGGACTTCAGAGCAGACATGTGGTCTTGACTCAGTGAGTGACAACACACTACAGTGTATGCGTATGTGTGAGTGTGTGCGTACATGTGTCTCTGTTCATGTTGTTTTTCCACATCCGCCCACTGATGCAGCACTGCAAGCCCTTGCTGAAACATTATTGCTTCCTCTTCTTTCTACTTGCTTTTATCCAAAAACATGCTGATTTCTATTAGTTTCTACACTTGCCAGGTTCTTGTATGGCAAAACATTCTTTTATCCTCCACTTCCTTGTAACAAAAAATTAATTAGGCGGTGCTGACAAACTGGGGAAATGCATTTTTTTGTACTCACACAAACACAATGAATAATGACTACAAAAATGGATATGCAGTTGTGCTCCTGCGCAACAGATGAGCAAATCTTCATATTCCACCACCACAAGGCCACTAAGCCTTCTTTGATTACTGAAATTCAATTTTGTCTTCGTTCAGATCAGTGTTTCGCTGATTAGAGTGGTTGTGTTTCAACCACAAAAGGTCAAAGGTTGTCAGGCAGCCACCCAGTGTATCCTCTGGTCCAGTCTGGTGTATTTTTTTTCTGTAACCCTCATTGTTGTTCTGTTAGGACTAATCCCTTAGATCCCCTTTCAGTCACAGCGAGGACCCTCAGAGACCGTGTATGATCAAACAAACAACTTGTTTAAATCTTTACAACCCAAAGCATGCCTTCCCATGTACACACAGAAAAATAGCAATCCACAAAGATCCTACATTCAAAATTATAAGCAAAATGTAAATTATAAGTACAAATAAATAAGTAAATGTACCAATTAAGATGAAGTACCCTTTCAGCCTAGTATATATTAGAGTCTGAATTGAGACCTCATTTTAACTAATTTATACATCAGTGGGTAATTAAATCTTAAATCTTAGCACAAATCAACATATCATATTAAACTGAAAAGAGTTTTAAAAATGCCAAATTAAATCAAATTATATTGAACTGACTAACAGAATAGTTTAATCATCAATAAGATGAGTAATGTGTTAGAGTAACAATCACCCCCAGTGCATTCTGGGCTCACTGGGATGAATTCTCCGAAGGGGAGAGAAGTGTAGGACAGAGGCAGCAGGTAGACAGTGCACAGTGAGGATGACAGGGGAGGATGTGAAAATGTCTCCCATGTACTACTATGAATAAACCATTAGAGCTTAAGTGAAGGACATGCAGATACTAATTTAATATGCTTGGTTGATTCTATTACACTATGAAGATAAGGTTAGGCAGAAAGGTCAAGAGGGCAAAGTGATGCTCCATCTGATTCAGTGATTTCTCCCAAACCTGGCTCACGCACATGCGCAAGCGCACACACACACACACACACACACACACACGACCTGTGGGTCAGCTGCTGTGGATGCTGCTCCTGCTTGTCCCTTAGGGACAGCAGGCGGACAGGCTATTGATCAGCCAGACTATTATCAGAGCTGAAGCTGTTTATCATGCTGTCTGCCCTCAGGAGGGAGCCTCCGTCTCTAATGGACCGTGCCACGGCGTTCCCCTGCACCTGTCCTTGTCACCCCCACACCTTAAGCACCATCGATCCAGGCGTCACCCGTCCTTGTCCCACTGGTGCCCCGCTCTCTGGGGGAGGGTGGCTCCTCCTGTCTCTGCTCTGTCCTTTTAGAAATTACCCTATATCTTGGAGACACTGATGAGCATATCATCATACTCTGACCTATGACACATTCCTACTAATCATACTTTGGTAAGAGACATAAACCTTCCCTTATTCCCTTATAAAGGTTACTCACTATGTTCCTGCAGCTGCTGACTTTGTCACTTTGAATCACTCTCTCCAGATCTTGAAAAGACATTATTCAACTGTTCTCACAGGGTGAGGTGGACAATCTATAAGCAGTAAGCTGGTCTTGACATGGCATGTCCCTTTCAATTTTGCAGAAAATTCTGTAGTCTAAGCAAATCAGTGTTCAATGAGCTTGTAATCCATTTTTAACTTTTTCCCTGATGACAAATAGAGAGACGCAGCTCATGTTTGCTGACAAAGTTTGAGTGCATTTTCCATTGACGTTGGGTCAGCCACCCACTATATGTGCTCACTTGATGGGTTAAACCCACATTCAGTCAAATGCTATGAGGCACTGGTCAATATCAGTTGTGTGTACAGCACAGCCGTTACACTGGCCTATTAAAAAAGAGGCAGTAAATGTCTGCTACCAGAAGCCAGGACCATAAACCAGCCAGTGGACAGTTGTTATTTAGAGGTCACGCAGAGTGCTCAGTCATGTGTGGCGGCTGGCCGAGGGAAACAAAGTGATGAGGATTTAATGATATCCAGCTTTGTGGCTATTGATAGCAGAGTCAATGGGCTGCACTGTGGGTGTCTCTCTGATACACAGCAGATTAGCAGCTCTGTGCCAGATGAAAACGTCAGAGATCAATAGGACACAGGGGAGAATCAATAATCGTCCCACTGCTCTGTGGCTTTCATTTGGTGGATTGTTCTGGTCCTTTATGGCCTGCCATGCTGTCGCCGTGCCACTAACTGCATTCATAAAACATGCATCACATATCTGTCACGGGCATCATATGTTAATGCCTGCTGCTAATGAATATGAATGCTCTGTTCATAAGCCAAGTCTCTCTCTCATTACATTGCTTTACACCTCGCTGAGCCCAGAGAGCTCGCCTTGGATGAAATGTAAATCACCGCTTTATTGAGGTAAAATGCATGACTATCATACTAAAAAGCAGTGCAGGTGAGAAAAAAATACACTCACTTCGCCGTAGTTCGAATGCTTTGACACCAATAGTCTTGTACTGTAAAAGTGTGAGGAATGAGTGGGCTAATTGCAGCATCGTCACTGTGCCCAGGAAGAGGAAATAACAGAGAATATTCAGTCATGTCCTAAATACTATAATCAGCATTACCTGGCTTGTCGCGCTTCATTATAGTCCAGAGATCTTAGATTAATTAGCATTATTGTGCACAGTGAGTGAGAGAATTGGACAGTAATTACATTAACCTTCGGGATCACACCTTGTCTTTTTACAAGACGTGCCTGAGCAATAAAAGATTGCTACTGCATAGATGATTACTCTTATCCTTGACAGTGTCTGCCTTCCAAATTGATCCAATTAGCCATTCAGGGCTAATTTAATTACTTGGGGCTGCTATAGCCTCTCTATCTTTCTGTCCTTGCCACCAGGATAATCATAACTCTGAGCACTGGAACAGATTACCTTTAGCACATGCATGAAGAAAGCAAATTTAATCTGATATGGGAAAACATGAATTAACAGTTCCTCTCAAGGCAACTGGATGTGAGCAAAAAAAAAAAAACAAGAAAAAAAAAGCCTCTCTTTGTCCTGAGTTCTCATGTTATTAATGTGCTCTATGGTGAGCTTATTCTTCAGCACTGACAGACGGAGGCAGGAGAAGATAGTGAGTCTGGCTTTGTCACAGTTATCAGTCTCACAAGTCTCTCACTTGGTAAACTCCTCCAGAATATCGATCACGTTAAAAAAAAAAAAGGGTATGTTTCATTTTAGACACTAAT
>OMNW01001100.1:12237-22650 GCA_900303245.1 Selene dorsalis | reverse complement strand
ATGCATATTTGTAGAAATTATGAGAATACAATCTGTAAACATATGTTTTAAAAAATTTGCACATTTCAATAGTCTAATATATAGGAAGTGAAATCATGCCAAATGCTCAAACCCCACATGACTGCTGGGAGCACTAAGAAGTAACTGATTAGATGATCTGCAACTCAGCCTCATAGGATGTTACAAATCGTGCTTTAATGGTAAATAATACAATTTTGAAATCAATTCTTAAATCTACATTCTGCTGATAACTTTTTACCATGATTTAAATTGCATGATAACAAGGTTTGATCAGGGAGAGCTGGTCTTTAGGAGCTTTGGTAAACAAACCAAACACAAATTGGAAACACATTTTGTCTGTCGAGGTTTCTCTGAATGAATCCACCAATCCGCTTTACTGCAGTGTCACTGATTTACTGCACCACTTGTCATTTAAGAATCTAACATAATCAAAACCTGTGTTACACCCACACAGTGATTTACAAGCAACATTTGATGAGCAGATTGACGAGGAGGCAAAACGGAAAGGACATACAATTAGTAATAGTCATTTTCCACCTGTCAATTCTAATTAACTGAGATAACAGAGTCTAATAAATATACCTCACAGGGGTTTTATTCAGATGTCCGGAATCGATTTTAGTGATGAGATGCAATGATGCTTTTTCTTCTTTTAGTGCTTTGTTCCTTAATTTGACTTTCTCCATCCTAGACGTCTGAACCCACTGTGACTTTGCATCCCGAAACAGACTAAAGAAGAGATAAATGCTCTTTTGGCACAAATTGCTAATGGAAGAAAGCTAGACGTGCAGACACAGATACGGCCTATAACTCCCAATAACGTTGGCATCCCCTTTCAAATGCTGGCTGGCAGTTGCATAAGCAACCACAGGTATCACAAGGCTCTCTGCATCTGTTTATTCCTCAAGCTCTCCAATATCAGCCACGCTGCTGTGACAGCTCACTCTGTATCACTAAAAAAACCTCGCACACGCTTGGCCACAGTGGGAGACCAGCAGTAAAGCCAAGATGAAAGAGTGAATGTATTTCCAGGAGAATCAGGATGTGTGTGATTGACTCCCATTGTGTGGTCATTACGTAACAGACCCGAGCCCACTGAGACGGCTGAAGGCAGAGGCCTCTCAAGGTGATAGCGTCACAGAGAGGAGGATTTAGGAAGAGAGAGAGAGAAAGATTTTGGGATCTCCCTTTTATTCTGGATGTCAGCATGACGCTCGTTCCTGTTTGTCCCTCCCTCTCTCTGTAGGGCTGTGTGTGTCTTCTCTCTCCTTTTCCCCTTTCTCTTCGCATCTCTGCCTTTTATCATGTCAGTCAGTGTGTGTGGCTCCGGAGAAAGAGCTCTGGGTTCATGATGCGATGAAGTAATGAGAAGAGACGTGGTGATTCAGCAGTTTCAGCCCAAAGGCCACATCTGCTCTCTTTCCTTTGCTCTCCATATCTGTCTGCATCACTCTCTACCTCTTTTTGCTCCCCCTTTCTTTATCTCTCTCTCTATCCATTGAGTATGTACTCTGTAGCTTCTGCCTGAGTACCAGCGAGTGGATTTACCACCTATATTGCATAAGTGCCCATCAGAGGAGATTATTTTGGACTGTTGCCCTTTAAATATGACTCACTGTGACGAGCAGGGGTCGACGGCTGTCACTCAGTCGTCCTGCACTTGTGCAACTTGTGCTTGAACTGTTTGGCATTAAAAAAAGAATTCTGCTTAGTCCACAAGTAGCTGCATTTGAAATTGCTTCACAAATGTGGTTTGGAAGAGTTTGCAGCCATGCTAGCAGCACAGTGACTGTGCTTTGAGCTAATGCTAACCTCATCATATTGGTTTAGCATGTTAGCAAACTAATATTCACTAATGACCTTTATGGTGACGAAAGACATAAAAAAAAACACACACAACTTGATAACAGTACACAAGAGCTTACAGAAAAAGACAAAAATATATTATTACATTGTACTTGTTTAGGAAATCATTACATTATACTTCCTGCCAGGACTTCAGTCTTCAACATGCAAAGTTCAGACTTTGTTTTTTGAACTGTCAGATCTTTTATTAAACTAAATACTTCTTATTTATAAAGTCTTTTATTCAGATTCATCAAAGCCTTTATGAACTTTATCCAGGCCACTGCAGGAGCAGATAGAGGTCATGCAGTCACCAAAGTGATTATCCAGGAGGTGCTTGAATGTGTGTGGCAAGTTTCATGGCAGTAAAGACATTAAGATCAAAACCATGAATGTCAACCTCACTGCGGCGCTACATGAGAAGTCAGGGTATCACCAGAGTCTGTACCATTCACCCTGTTAGCACCATAAAGGCTGTTTCAGAGCAGCCACTGCAATAGTTGTTGAGCTATTTCAGTTGTGGCTGAGAACGTTGGCATCCCCACATCCAGACCACTGTCATGGCTAAAAACCTCTGTGTTATTTGGTTTCCTGAGGTTGAGCAAAAACTCACACTTAGTCATAGTTTTAGTATGATGACGGTGATGTGAAATGAGTGTGTGTGTGTGTGTGTGTGTGCGTGGTGTGATTGTGTTAAAGCATGAGGTAAAGAAGTCATTTGAATTTTCTCCATTGCTGGTGGAGACAGGAATTCATAGTGAGAGCAGGTGGGGAGGTGGAGCTGTGTGTGCTTCCATCCACATCTCACACATGCAGTTCACACACATTTACAAACACCTGCATCTGTTTCTATGTTTTGCCTTTTAATTATACAAACCACCACCCCTTGTTTCTGCTGACCAAGTTTACTATAGAACAGTGGGTTGGGAATAAAGTGGTTCGTCGTTAAAGGTAAACAGGTAAGATCACTTTATCATTTTCACAGGTCATTTTTCATTTTGCTGGATGCAGGTTTCACCTCGTCAGTTATTAGGAAGTATCAGTGGCAGGTCACATTTCCAAACACACAGGCTGAGATCTGACCTTATTACAGCCGGTGGCAATGTCATGCTGTCTATGTAGAGTGCTCTTGGTTTTGGCCTTGTGTCTTGTACCTCTTAGACATTGTCGAACTAGACTGGTGGCATTTTAAACCCCAGGGATGATACAGAAACAAACCCAAGGTAAAATTTCTAACCTTGTAACTTCTAAAGTAGAAGTGGAAACCCATATTGCTTTGAACAGTCATATTTTACTGAGTGATAGAGTTATCCACTTTAATCAGCAGCATTTTTATATATGCCAGTGTATTCCACACTGTATCTGTGAGGAATAACTAAATTAACAGAAGGCTTATGCCTGCTCCCATGGGACCAGGATATTGAATGCAGATTAGTACTACTGGCTATGTCAATACAGACTGACTAATAACCAGTATTCACAGGAGCTTTTCTCTTTAAGGCCTGTTAGAGCAACAGATCACCCATTAGATTTATGTCAAGAAAAACTGTTAGCCCTTAAGCTAATCTAAATGTGATGGAAAATATCCCCTCTGTGTCTTGGTAAAGACATGTACGCTATGCTTCCCTCCTGTTTTTCCTCCCTCTCCATGCTCTCAACTGTAGCAGACATTTTGCAAAGACAATTAGATAAAGACAGCACTTAATGCTTGTCTCTATGAAGTTTCAGCTCAGCAGGCTGTTTTAGCTAAAGGAGCTGAACAGCTTGAGAGGCTTTATTCCAAAACAACTTCAATTATCCAAGAAGCCACAGTCCAACTCAAGTGAATAGTGCCAAAACAAAGATATGAGCTGATCTCTCATCACAACATAGATAAGGAGGAAACTGGAAACCAAAACCTTTGACAGTCTCTTGAATGATTTACTCTAGTTTCACTTACATCAGAGAGTAAATTTGCACCCAAGCCTGTGTTTGACTTTGACTTTTAATAGAACCATAATGTAGTGTATTCATGTATGCAACTTTGCCTTCAAAATGCACTTTGTGCATATTATGCAGTAATGATGTTAAAATCATCTTATATCCAATCATAAGGTCAGCATGTGAAAGATCATTGCCCCCACGGACGTGGCGGATACTTCAGGTTTATTTTAATTTAATCTTAGTGCATTTTGACCTTTAGTCTGATTGTTGTACAAACAGACCTCTCCAATCCTCTTCTATCAAATAGCCTCTTCAGTAGGATGAGGAGGCACTATCAACGAGCAAACATGTTACAGAGGCAGTGGGTGCCTTTATCGAATGCAGAAGCTGTGATTCTTTTTATCACTGCAACAAATTTGTGTCACTGGCTCAACATGTGGAGACTGAAATCATGTAAAATCTGGTAATCTTCTGGATTTCTGTTATTGAAAATCTTCTGTCATATCAACTTGAACCAACAAGAGGTAATGAAGCAGTCTGACTTATGGACTCGCATGGCGAGGACTGTAGCCTCTGCATATGGGGGCCTGCTCAACCCACTGAGCTATACAGCGCCCCAAGAAAAGCTATTTGAACAATAATACAGTGAAATGACAATTTTATTTATGATGCAATCAGTATTACTAATTGCTAGTCTGATTCCTCGATCACCATGAATTGCACTGTGCCTGTGTGAATGGTGCTACATGAGTAAACCTGCCTTGCCTCTGCAGTTGAGAGAAAAACCTGTTACTATGCATGAGGCATACAAATGCCTAAGAGGGCCATAAATGAAACCAATCACCAATACAACTGTCATGAAATAGTCCGCTGTTGCTATGGTGACAGGTAATCTCGAAAATGTATGGGTGAAAAAGGGCACCGATGAGATTTTACCACAAAGTGTTTACACTATACAGTTAGTTTCTGCATCAATGGTCTCACTTAGAGAAGAGAAAGACAAGAGAGGACGTCAAAATTGTGGATTCAGAAAACATTTAAGGTTTCTCATCTCTCATCTAATCCCTAACTATATAATTTAGTTCAGTCAGTTCTACCACTGGATCGGACTGAATCATGCAAAAAAGTCTATTAATAATCAATAGATCTTTAGAAACGTATATATATATTCTGTTAGCAGTAAAAAACAGATAAATTCTGCGACATCACAAATCAGCAGTTACATCAGTAATAAAAAGAAAACCTGCAGATAATGCTCCAACATTTGGGCAGAGAATGAAAGACGCCTGTGAGCAGGACACAGATCTGTCAAAATGGTGGATGTAACAAAGTCATTTAACCTGCCGCAGGACTGAGCCAGTAGGGGTTGCTACTAGCAACATCACATCCAACACTTACTAACTTCGGATGGATGAATATATCCACATCACCATGACAACTGAGTAACCTCTACTAAAAGAAAAGAACTAGTGAGTAATTTCACTCTTGATAGTTTTGTCAGATTCTTTCATATTAGTTCCTACAATGCAGGAGGTTCATTGAGTCTTTTTAAATTGCCTGTAGCTTCATCTTTGTTATAAAAGCACCAAATTGAACCTGCTACACACGCACACAAATTCACAATAACAGATTCAAAGAGTTGTAGATTCTCCACAAGGTCAAGCTGTTGGGAGTCAAGACATTATTCTTTGCTGCTTTCGCTGCCAAGGACTTTGAATATGAATCAGGCCAGATGCAGATGTGTACACAGGAAGGTATAACTTCCAACAACATGTTGGAACCTGCTGTGATAATATCTAAAGCAGAGGAAAGGGAGCTGTTCTGTCAGCACAACTATTGAACTCATTTCTGGAGTCTAATTACAGTGTACCACTTGCATAGGTGAGCTGTGTAAAATATGTGACTCTGTTATGTCCTTATTAATGAAGATGAAGCCATTGAAACAAGGCTGATAACTGAAGGTGGTTAAATAACATTTCACACAAGAACGCAGATTTTTCTAATATCAGTATGGAACAAGCTCTATGTGGACAAGAGCATGCAATGATAGATGCACACAAACAACACAGGATACACCCTGACGCATACCATCATTCCAATATTGACATGTCTTAATTATTTATATCTACTCAAATGGATTTCTAAGATGGATGATTTGCTGTAAAGCTGTACCAGGCTTAGAGCGCTGTCAGATTAATCACACATTTCTGATTAAGTCTCCAGGCACATGAAGGAGGAGGCGCTGGGTCTGCATATAGTTGTTCTTCACATTACTAAACCTAAGTAAAGCCCTGCATGGTGTCTGGACGGTATTCGACCCCATTGTTTCGTCTGTTAATGTGACTGAATCAAGCGCAGGTCATGGGGGACTGCATCGCGAGTGCAACAGCTGTGATAGAGGGACTTAATTGTCAATTGTTGTTTTACTCTGCTTCCATAACTAACTCAAATTTATGTTGATCAAGACTCACGTGATTTTTCTCTGCTGTCCTAGTTTCTGTGGAAACAAACTACGTGGATTGTTTTGCATTTTAGAGGGTATGCCCCATACAGTTGTGGTCATTAGCATTAAAAGTGCACACAATGCATCAGACCAACTGGTCATTAATCGCTACATATCCCTTCGTAGATTGTCCAGTATTAGTTTTGTGTTAAATGTTTGTGTGTATGTAAGGTCTGGACCACTTGTGAATTGTTATCATAGAGAACTTAATTTCGAATGGCCTTCTATGATACATAATGATTTTATCCTCTGTTTTCTTTTCATCTTTTCATCATTACATTGTGCTTGGATTGTTCCCGTTTTGTTCTGTTTTACCTGGTTGCTATGATCTTTGTTGCTTTTTATCTTACCTTGTTATTGATTTTATTGTCTTGTAAAGCACTTTCTAACGGTGTTTTGATGAGTAAAATTATTGTTATTATTATTATTGTCCCCGATGGGCAGTTGGTTTTCCTTTATTTTCTATTGTACTATGAGGAAGTTCTAAGTACAAGGACTTTGGTTATGTTATAAATGATCATAGATCATTGTACATGCCATTTATAAACAAATTTGTTCATAGAGTGGTTCTTGCATGAGGCCTGATGTTGCTCAAGTAGCTAATGCCATTAAGTTCTACTCTAATTGTACTGAAAGTACATATAATTTGATCAGCTCAGCAGCAGTGCAGTGCAATAAGCTGCCTGAGCTAAGGTTTTTCCCTTGAGCCTGTCTGTTTGGCCTCAGAGCCCTGTGCAGGCCCTTCGAGAGAGACAGCCACCTAATGGCATATAGGTCTGTTGTTTTATTAAACAGCCGGCCCAGGGTTTCCCAAATTAATTCTGAGGTTCTCTGGATTCCCTCCAGCAGAGTTTAGATGGAGAGTCATGTCTGCTCAGCGTATCCCCTTTTGTCTGGGAGCTGAGAGAGGAGTCGCTCCAGCCCGCCTCTATTTGTCTTCCATTAGGCGAGGGTCGATGTGAGGCATTGCACGATTTGGAGTCAGCAGGGAATCAGAGTTATCTGACAGAGGAAGTAAGGAGTGAGGGGAGGAAAGTAGAGAGAAGCTGGTCAGAGTAGGAGAGGCAGACATGAGAGAGAGAAAATGGAGGGAAAATGAGCTCAGCAGAAAGAGAGACTGTCAATCTCTGTATTGCATCCATAACCATTAGCTCCTCATGGTGTATAACAAGAAGCAGTATGAAACAGGCCTGTCTCCCCTGGTAACTGTCTCTTACTGTCTCCTTGCTTTCTCGCACTGCCTCCGTTCAATCCCTATAATGAGACGCTCCGATCCATCACAGGATCAGATAGGCCTAAAGCCAGTCTGAGCCGCTCCGCTCACTACTGACTTTCAGAGTTTAGTTGCCAACCGGGACTTTGTTTGCCAACAAGTTGTGGGCCACAGAACAAAATATTTACTGTACCCATATTTATTTATTTACACAGGAAATCTCTCAAGATAAATGATCTTTTTCTGCAACACGGTTTGTGCCAGATTTACAGCACAGAGGAGTCACACACAACTGATTTGAAACAGGCACATACAGTGCAGTCTAAAGCTAAAATGAGATGTAGATTTATCTGCAAGTAGTGCAAGAGTAACAATATCCAAACATCTGCTATGACACTTTGAATTTAGCTCAGGTGTCTCTAAGTTTTCTTGGGCTTTGTCTGAGATCATTCACTACTTACTATATAGTGGACTATATAGTGAATACGCCATTTTATAGTGCTTACCAAATGTATGAGAATTATCATACCTTATAGTGAACTCATAGTATCCCACAATGCAGCGTGAAAAAGTAGTGTACGAGTAATGGTCCCTAACCAAGCTGCCATAATGCACTGCGGCCGAAAGACAGGAGACGTGGCAGACAACAGACAAGGAATTGAGTTATAGAGGGAGTAGTGAATGAGTGAGTGATTCAGACATAGGCTGTATTTGAAACTGTATACTATACTGCTAGTACGTTCTGATTTGACCAAACTGTAGTATGCAGTATGCAAACAAAAGCAAAATCTGCAGTATGCGAAAAATTCCTGGATGTCGTACTGATTTGGGAAAAATCTGCAGTATGCATCCAACCAAGTCTACGTCGTGTACTGTATCCCACAATGCAATGTGCCCTTAACATCTAACCCTAACCAAAGACAGTTTATAGTAGTGAAGTATCTTTGCCCTGACCCTAACCCTGTTATGTAGCTTAATAAAATAAAATTTAATGTAGGCCGATCGGTTCATTGTAAAATATTCATTTATTTATTGATGTAAATGAGGTGATTTCTGTACATACAGAGCCCTGAGTCAGTGTTGCTCTTCTGACCAGTACACACCTGAAGCTTCACTTTACATTCAAACAAACTAATGTGGCTGCCATTGTTAGACTTCATCAATGAGACCAACATCTTCCAAAAAGACTTCAACCAGCCGGCGGTAAACCTCTAAAAACCTGTTGGTAAGTTAATCGGCTCGCTTTCTCCCCCGGGATGATGACGCAGATTGACCGGACGATCACCTCAGGACACCGGCTGCTCGCCTCTGAGATGACCCGCGGCTCCCGGTCGGCCGGTCCCACAGGTGGCTCTTCATCTCCAAAAACATCAGAGCAAACTTCCAAATACGTGTCATTTGGATAAACTGACCACATATTGGGGAAAAAATATTAAAACTTACTGTATACTGTATACTGCAGTGTGAACGGCATCCATCTGCCAGAATAGCATACTGAATCACACATTCAGTATGCAGTATACAATACATGCTATGTAGTAGGTAGTACGGTAGTAGGCGGTTTCAAATACAGTCACAGTCTTAGTCATCTTTGAGATGTTTTTCACCTTGATTGGAGCCCACCTGTGGTCACTTTAATTGATTGGACACGGTTTGGAAAGGTTGCAGCTGGCAATACACATCAGAGCAGAATCCAAACCAATCAGCCAAAGCACAGTTCTGCGTGAGGCTGCAAAAACATTGTGCTGAAGTTTTCCATGAGCACAGGGGCCCTTCATAAGAAGTTTGGAACAACCAGGACTCTCCCTGGAAGTGGCTGCCCAGGCAAAGTGAACAATCACAGAGAAGTGCATTGGTAAGAAAGATGGCCAAAACCCTGATGGTCAACCCCAGAGGTCCTCTGTGGAGACAGGACAAACATCCTTGTTAATGTTAGACACGGGTCCAGAGTGTGTTTAGTTTTTATTTGGATAGAGATACATTCTTTATGGTGGTAGACGTGTGTATAGGTAGTCCATCGTGGCACTGTGAAGACATTTAAAGAGAAATGAAGGTACTTCATGATGTTCAGTTAATCCAACATTGTCATAAAACCTCTATAGTTTGACAAACATCATACATCTGTAGGTACGTACTGTATATTCATAATATCCAAACCTCTGTAACATTATTCTGCGGTAGGTGAGGTTCTGCTGGCGCTGCTGTCACACTGTTACATTAATCAGATAAAGTGTATTGTGAGAGATGAAGTGGTTTAGATGATGAGATAGCTCTGACCTTGGTTCTGCAGCACTTCTGTCATCATTTTCCGCAGCAGGCTACATGCCATCAAAAGAATGGACATTAAGTATCACACAACAACAGGGAAACTGCAGACACTACACATACTTGTATACAATACACAGGCTGCCTCCCACCCTGCATCAGTCCACCATTAGTTCTGCAGTGTCTGCCAAATTTAGTACCTGCTGAAGGCTCTTCCTCTCTGGATTGTTACATTAGCTAAACCGAACTGCTTCATTGTAAGAAAATGGCTTCTCTGAGGTAAGCACAGAGTACCTCTGTAGTATGAAAACAGCATGATTTTTACAACAATTGCTCAATGATAAAGCAGCAATAAAGAACAGGGAAGTGGGACTAGCTGAACATCTGTGACATTAAATTCAGTGAGGCCTGTGTCACTCGTCAGGCTTTTAGGGTTTTAACCAACTGCAGCATAACAATGTGCAGTTCTCTGAGGTCTTAAATGGCTCAGTTGACCATATGGTGTAAGGTGCATTTCGTCAGGAAACACACTGAACACACAAACACGCACACATAGACATGATATGTACATCTATATGACATAACCCCCAAACACACTCCTAATCATCTTCTAAATCTCCTGCCCTCATTATGAAAATAAATA